>KK121865.1:532114-564713 GCA_000611955.2 Stegodyphus mimosarum
TTCACCACTCTGTAGTTTATTCGCATCGTGTGTACAGTTCACCTTAATAATTTTAGCAGTTGCTACATGCTTATTTTCCCCCGTTTCCTGGGAACCAATTCCGATGTTTGCACCAGGGTCATGAATACAATCCGATCCTTTACAAACAGAAGTATCCTGGTTTAGAATCGAGTCCATGTCTACACAATCTTCATCATAAGACACACATACAGTTTGCGAAGTAGGTAAATTTTCTTGCAATACTGGATCACTCTGCGTAAGCTGTACATCAGCTTCTTCCATATCAGAGTCACATGAGATTTCAGATGGTTCAATACTTGCTAACTGCGACTTCGTAACTTCACTATCAGTTTCTATGATCTTAACAGTCGCATTTTCATTTTCTTCTGTCTCTACTTCAGGCACTTGAGAATCAAAAGCTTCTTTCCCGTCTTTTATTTCTTCATGTTTTCGTTCTTTTTCTTCCATGCCGTTGGATGTTTCAATCATCATTTCTTGATTTTTCTCAGGCAGTTGATTAGCTATTCCCCTTATTTCTCCTTCCTTTGATTCTTCAGAAGCAAATTTTGGCACTTTCGCATCTTCTTTTATGGCTCCAGTTTCTTCTGCAAGCTCCTCTTTCATCTGTTGGAGTTGCTCTCGTACTTTTTCTCGGCCGACCTTCCTCTTTTCGCGCTCGGCCTTCATCTCAGCTATCATCTCTTCATAGCCAATTCTTATCTCATCATATGTGGCTTTTATCTCTTCATAGCCAGTTTTCATTTCTTGTTTCATCTCTTCTTGTCTGGCGTTCATCTCTTCTTGTCCGGCTTTCATGTCTTGTTTCATCTCTTCTTGTCCGGCTTTCAGAGCTGCTAACATGTCCATCAAAGCTTTCATTTCCTCCGCCATTGCTTTCTCCTGTAGACGGGTGACTGGCATTCACTCTCAAATCCCACTTCTGACACCAGTTGTTGCGTTTATACGGGTTCGTAGATTTGAGAGTATCCGATGAAAACACGATCCAGAACAATAAAAAGCACAATTTATTTACAGGAATCACTATTTACAGCACAGTTCCAAAATTACCTTTAAAAGCGTCGAAAATCTACAATAAATACGCTGAAACAATCAGCAACACAGCTTCAGGCTGTAACTGTAAAGGTAGCTTCACGGCAACACTAAACCTATAATAAGACACCGTGGAACAATCACCAATCCACTGTCAAGCTATACTGTAAAGATAGCTTCACGGCAAAGCACTATCTCGATCGCTTTCCGTTCACAAAACTCTTGCGTCGCTTAGCAATCACAGTAAGCAGTGATTCTCACAATTGCCACAACTAATCACACTGCTTCACAATGCTCGCAACAACTACTGCTCTCAGAAACGCAAGGGTTTATATAGCTTTTCTTTAAGTTCCACACGTTTCGAGAAATATCTCGACAGTAAATTATTCTAGAAGCTTCCCGATTGGACCATGGGATATCGCCAATTTGGTCGCCAAATGGGCGATAAAGTCGCAATCGGGCAACCCTACCATACACTATTTTATGGCAACCCTAGTGCTATGCCGGGAAGCTTACATACAGGCGCAACCGCCGAATTTTTCGCAACAATACCTTAGGCCCTTGCTTGTCTTCGCCGATTTAATTAATACTTGAAGGCCATCTAGTTAGATCTTTGATAGCTTCGGCTATACCTTTTAAATGGCTTAGTTAAGCTAATTTTAGTTTAAATTATTATTATTTTAAGTTCAAGCTCGAGTGGCGGCTTTGTGTAAAGTTCCAAGTAGGAACTTACTGTAAATATACTGAAAAATAAAGGGTTGTAAATCCTCCTTAAGTCTTACGTGTTCTGTTCACACACTTTAGCGATTATTCGCTTGTTAGTGTTCGTGGGGTTCTAAGTTAGAACTTTAGGATTAAATAGTAATACCCCGCAAACTAAACCATATTTTCTCAACGTAAACAAACCATAATTTTACCTTAAAACCTTAAAAACGGAGTTTTTATGGGTGGTTTTAGTAACCGTTGCATAACAAATGTATTTGGATACAAATGAGCGTTCATTATGCTTCACTCTGTTTAATATAAATTACGAATAATTTTTAATCACTTACATATTCCTGCCCAGACTATCGAAGCAAAAAAAACTTATATTAAAAATATTACCAACGTAATTAGTAATTTACAATTATAAAAATATCATTGACTATGAAATTAATTATAATATACATATATATATATATATATACACAGTCCAGTCACATTAATGTGACCACCACGTACTTTCCATGTCAGAGTTAAATAACCAATCACAGAAGGCAGGTGGCAGCACAGTACAGTTGAGCGTATATAAAGGGTGTGTGAGGGCTTCGGAAAACATTTCAATCGTTGGCGTAATGCAGAAACGAAGCGATTTATCCGACTTCCAAAAGGGCATGATCATTGGCTTTCGGGCCAAGGGTGGAAGCATTTCCGAAACGGCTGAGTTTGTGAACTGTTCGCGTGCCGCCGTGGTAAAAGTGTACCGTGCATGGCAAAATGGGACTGTCCAAAATCAGCGACGTGGCAAATGTGGTGCACCACGGGCCATAGATGACAGAGGCGAACGACGGTTGCGGAGATGCGTTCGGGCAGATAGACGGGCTACCGTTGAGCAACTGACCACCAAAATGAACCAAGGGGCTACCAAAAGTGTCTCCCAAAGTACTATTCAGCGAACATTGCTGCGTCTGGGCCTCCGAAGCAGACGCCTGGTTCGTGCACCTATGCTGACTGCTGTTCATCGACGGCGAAGGCTAGAATTTGCACGCCAGTACAGCAGCTGGACGTCCACTGAGTGGCGACAGGTTGCGTTTTCGGATGAATCGCGTTTTATGCTCCATCGGACAGATGGACGTTGGCGTATAAGGCGTGAAACCTCTGAAAGGAACCACCCTGCAACCATTGCCGGAACGGTCCAAGCTGGAGGCGGGAGCATTATGGTCTGGGGAATGTTTTCCTGGCATTCTCTAGGTTCACTGATCATTGTGGAAGGCACAATGGATCAATACAAGTACGCATCTGTCCTTGCGGACCATGTTCACCCCTACATGCGCATTGTTTTTCCTCAGGATGATGGCATCTTCCAGCAGGACAATGCGAGGTGCCATACAGCTGCCAGTGTACGTGCGTGGTTCGAAGAGCACCAGGATGAGTTTACCGTCCTCCCCTGGCCAGCAAACTCACCTGACTTAAACCCAATCGAGCATCTGTGGGACCATCTCGATCGAGTTGTTCGCGCCATGGATCCTCAACCGCGTAATCTAGCGCAGCTGGCCACGCCATTAGAGTCGGCATGGCTCAACATCCCAGAGAACACCTTCAGGGACCTATGTGACTCTCTTCCTGCACGTCTCGCAGCAGTCCGCTCTGCGAAAGGTGGTTATTCTGGCTTTTGACAGATGGTCACATTAATGTGACTGGACTGTGTATATACAGAATTGTTAGCAACACGATTTTTCATTTCAGTTTAATATCGAGTTTTCCAATATTTTATTTTGTTCTGAAAATTTAGCTATCCTTCTCTTTGTTGTACCTATATCTCAAATTTCTTCCGAAGTCTAGTCTAGTTTTCGAGATAATATTTAAAATGATTTGTTTCGTGGTTTTTTTACAATGGGCCTGAACTAGGAAGAGTGCATGGCACTGACAGTTACCATGTCTAAAATCGTATTCATCTTATTTTGACTGGAATACGACTGCTTGGTTGTGGCTGAGGTCTGTTTCCGTTTCTTCAGTAGGTCCACAGTACGATGCTCAAAACAATTAGAAATATTATGATTTTGGATCTAAACTGTTATGAGGAAATGTTTTGGTATGATAGACGTTGTATGAATGTTGTAAGATACGAGAAAAAAAAGTAGCAAGGAACAGGGAATAATTAAACTTTATTGATGGCATTCGTCGGTAAGTAAAAAACGGACAGTTTGTGCATATTACACAAACAAACAGAAAATGCGGTATCTTGGATAAAATGAGTTTCAGTAAGAGGTATATTTTCACCTGACCGAAAGCAATGTCTCACACGTACAGGGCATGAAATCAATGAGATTATTAAGGATGGACCGGGATATTCTCCCCACTCCTGCAGAAGGGAGCTTTTAAACTGCCGAATTGTTTCTAAGGGTGATAAGTTACTAGCAACCCTTCTCTTTAGAATGTCCGAAACGTGTTCTGTTGGGTTCACATCTGAGGATCATGCTGGTCCATCTATTCGAATATCAAGTCCTTCATTGAGAAGGAAATTGTTCACTAGCTGAACACGATGTGGCCTGACGTTCCATGAGAAGTAATTCATCCTCGATTACTGCAGCGTAAAGAACCACAATAGGTCTGAGGATGTCATCCCTAAATCGCTGAGCCATTCCTCATAATGTGCAAGTCTGTGCGTCCATTTATAGAAACACCTACCCAGACCATCACTTCGCCACCGCCAAATTGGGCACTTATATGGTTATACAGATGCAGGAGTATTTTTTACACCAGGTTCCCTTCAGATGAGAAAACGCCCTTTGTCAGGTTTTACACTAAAGTGAGTCTCGTCTGTGAAGAGCACGTTGTTCCACTCATGTCATTCCCATCTGAAATGCTCCTTTGCCCGGTTTCTGCGGGCATCATGGTAATCCTGTGACAACGAAACACAAATCATAAGTCTGCGGGTATACGTACCCTCATGATGGAATCGCTTTAAGAACAGTTTGAGTCGAAACTCTGGTAACAATAGCCCTCTGAAGGTACTGTTCCAAGAAAGTGGCGTTCATAGTGTGGCTTCTTCTGGCTGTTAGTTTTAAATAATAGTCCGTAATTTGGGTTGCTGCAGGCGAATGACTTTGTCTCGATCTTCGCCGAACATTTCTTTTTTTCTAAAATCGCTTTCATGACAGGGAAATTACACTTTGAAAACCTCCTATGTCTTCAGCTACAGCGGATTCCGTTTGACCCGCCTCTAAATTACCGAAGGTCCTCTAGGCTACAGATTCAGCTACTTTATTTTGCTGCAACATCGTATTCACTATTGTAAAACATTCAACCCATTTCAGTTGCTTTCGATCTCGTCCTACAGAAGGAATAATGCAGGTCGCGTTTTTTCTAAAACGTATAATATTCGATATCACAGATAAAATTTGCATTTTCTCGACTTTTTAATTTTCTTCTTTAACTTCTATTTAATTTTTTGTCAAAACTATTGACGATTATATTGTTATTTTATACCGAACTCATTGTATCCCCTAACTGTTTTGAGTAAAGTTCCAATAGGCATACATTTTTCGCTATTTTCCCAATTTTCTCATGTTAATATTCTGTTTTATTTATTACGCGCTCCGTAAGCACTACGGAATGGCAATGGAGAGATTTCAAAGGACTAAGGATGGAGGATTTTCTAAGGGGAACCGATTGGCAGTCGCTTAACACATGGTGAAAAATACGGAAATGCCGATACAGTCACCCATTTCGCCGTCAGCTGCTTTTACCGTTCGGCAGCGGGTAGGCTGATGCTTCTGTTCAAGAACTGTTTCTCTGATCCAGGTTTCAAGGTCTTGTCTAAAATGATTAACTTTTGGTTCTTCTTCAAAATGATCCAAAATATTGATAATATCCTCTTATAATAGATCTGCAGGTCTGTTCATCTTAAATTGATTGGATTGCCGTTCTTTGGTTGCAGTCTGCACTCTTCCCAGTTGTTTTTCAAGTCTTTGATGGTTTTCGAGCTCTCCTTCTTCTGTCCCCCCAAAAAAAGTAGTCAGTAAAAATGTTTATATGCTTGTCACATGGTTAACATATTAAAAATGAGTGATATAAATGACAAAACTTTCACTGAATTTTTTAAACTCTTATAGAAAATATAATGTTTACAATACCACAGGCGATATGTCTTGATTTATTTTCGATGATCCATAGGAAACTGATCTTCTTAGCATTTAGCATCAGTCAACATTGCAAACTGTGCACTGGCGATGGAGTTCAGTTTTTGTACTGCATAAACCAGATCACAAAGTGTCCTACGTACTGGCATATGCACTACTTCTCGTTGGAGAATCTCAGATGGTACAAAATATCTGTATTTTCTGGCACACGTGTCCTTCACATTTCCGTCCATGTATTTCATGTTTTAGTGATGATGTCAGTCCTCTCGCTACAGAAATTCGGAAATATTTCATTCGTAAGAATTGACCTTCACTCCTCGTACAGAACAAGATGTACGAAATTGTTATTTTCATTTCAACAAAATACCAAACGAAATTATGCGAAGGCACCAAAGCTGCGAAAATAATTTACCGCCATTGAGTGAACAATATTGAAATTTTACTGCACATACATAAGAAGCGAGCTTATGGCACCGTACAAATGCTATCACACAAAAAATGCCGCTATTAATGAAATGCTGCATTTTATTCTGAAATTTTCCCTATGCACCAAAAGATGGAATACTATACTACATATTTATGTACGTCATTCTGCAAGAAAACCACTAGCTTACATTCTATATAATTTTTAATAAGTGGTTTCTGTGTTAGACCACCCAGAGCAAAAGGATTAAGGAAGGTTTCCCAGGTCCAGGTTTCAAGGTGCTATTTACAGTGCTGTTCTTCTGATTCGTCCATCAAATTAATGCTCAGAAGACATCCCTCATTGGGAGAGAACTTACCAATATAAAATGTAAAATTAGGTAAAAAAGAAACTTTTTTTTGGCGTAGATGCTCTCAGAACACTTTTGTTTGCTGCTAAAGAACAGGTACCTGTATGCGATCCCATGAAAATCGAAAGTGTTTTTGAAAATTTACTTGGGACTATGTTTTTTTTCCGCTTTGTTCTTAAATAGATGACTAAAATTGAAACTAGGCTTTCTAGAGACTTAATACCTTACTTGGTGAATTCTTCTGTAATAGCGACTTTTATGACGCATTTTAACTTATTTGGCATCATTATCTTTTGTTTGGTGACTTTGCATCGTTTTAAAAAGTTTGTTTTAAAATACTTTGATCATATTAACCGAACTTTTGATCATAACAAGCTATATATTTTGCATGTTTTCATATAAAAAGGCGGCACTTAGGGATTTCGATCGCTATATCCGGATGATAATATCAACCGAGATCACTTTAAAAGGCTTCTATTCCATGTTCAACTTCCAATGTGGCATACCGATTCTCACTTCCTCTTATCCATAAACTGGCACTGTTGATTTTTCAATTTATGTAGATGATCGCGTGTTCTGTTTTTGTTATTAGATTCTGGCTTGTGTGAAATTATGCGAGCATAGCAAAACACTTTGTCTGACACGATCAACAGCTGAATGGAAGTCGCCTGGCTGTCCTTTTCTCTGGTCATAGATGCAGCCTTCGACTGACTTGTTTGTAGGTAAATTTATATTAAAGTTTGGCTGAAAAGCATGCTACATCAACATAACAGTTTTTCTCAGTGAAATTATAACATATACAAGCTGCATTGCTGCTAGGAAATATAGCATATATTTTCACCATTAATTATATATGTTTCTACATAAAAGTAAACTAAATTAAATCATCGGTATGAAGTAATGAATAACGTTGAATACAGCTTTAAAACAAAAACTAAGAGCAAGTACCACACCGAATATGTTTAGGCCATTTGTATTTATTTTTCCTTAAACAAGAGTCATCTTTTAGTAATGGAAACTGAGCCTAGATCATGAAACTTGAATCATTTTGCTTCTGATTTATTTATTCAGAGAGTCTAACAACGATTTCAATTACATTAAGCAAAGAACCAATCCATTTCGGTGGGCACTTCCATTGTTCATCATGAAAATTTCATATCTTATGGTAATTATACCTTTAATCCCCGAAATAACGATATGTTCGTAAGCACTGATAGAAAACGATATGCACGTATGAAATATTAACACCCATCTAAAAGCACTGAATGATGATAGAACTATTCCTGTACGAGCGTTTCAAGGATGAAAGATTAGCTGTTAGTTGAAAGTAGGATTACTTTGCCATATAATGGTTTTTTTGCGATAATATTATGCGTTATGGTAATTTTAACGAACGTGCTTTCTCTTTCAAGACGAAAATATTTTATGAAGAGCAAGAAAGGCGAAAACACAGAAGCTTAAAAGAAAAATGAATTCGAAATTCTATGCTGCAACTCATTTCGCTAATGCCAAGCAATGACGTGCTATTAGCTCAGATTTAAAAAGTCACACGGATTTAGTTAGATAAGTGGCAATTATTGGAGAGCAAATCACACAAGGGAAATGTTTTGTTCTCCCATTTGTGTTGCCAACGAAGAAAAATTTTCATATCCTATTAGGAAAATAATATGAAATGAAGCGCTTGCGTTTACAACTAAGAGCAAATAATTTAATCATACCATTTAAAAAACGAAAGTATTTAACGCCACTTAATTTACGTTTAACTACTGAGAGAGATTTAATATAAGCATTTATGATAGATCTGAAAGTTTAAGAATTAATCGTTAAGACGTTAAAAACGGAAAGCATAAAACATTATATTTAAAATGACTTGGCCAAAATGCTAAAGAGAAATGGTAGAAAAATTATTATGATATCATTTCATTTGAAATTATAACGCCACATGGAGAGTTGTGCATTTTTTGAATAAAGGGAAGGCTTAGTTACTTAAAATATCGAGATAATATTTAGAAAGATTTACATTCAAAATCAAATTATGAAAGAATCCTAAGCTCTGTAAATTTACCTCTCTGCATCGCAAGCAGACGATAATTATATTTCCATTTTAGCTTGGCATTATCCCATTTCCTCGCATATTTCTCTCCTTGTTCAACTAATTTTGGTGCTATGGAAGTTATGAACATATCATAACTTTTTTCTAGCTAAAATGGTATGAAAGTACTTATTTATATGTTTCTGTTTATATTTATACTAATCATTGCTATTTCGCAGGAAATTTTTTCTCGTTGTTTAATATTATCAAAATAACCGTAAACAGAAATAATCACACTAAGCGGTATAGTTCCACCATTTCGAACGCAACCCTGGCTAGCATTCTGCCAAAACACATAGACTCGTCCAAAAAGGGTGTTATTATTTGCTCTGATGTGAAAGCTCAGGTGAAAAGGTTCTGTTCTCCGGAAAGCGATAAGCTGGAAGAAAAAAGAATACCCATCTTTACACCCTATTTTGAGAATAATTCGGTCAAAATGGCGCACGGGTGTTTGCGCTCATGGTCGCGGATGCCTGCTGTTCCTCTGTAAACTGCAACATGCTATGTGCCATATCAGAATAGAAAGTGTATCTTCCGTTTATTTTCGAAGATGATACAATTACTAGGATAAGTGAATACATTATTACATTAACATTACTGGCGTTGGAGTGTTCGTAATGTTTTCGGCAACTTTCCGAACAGATGAGTTGCTCATGCTGGACCAAATGACAAGATGAACGTTATTGTTTACGTCTTTTACCTTTGGGATTTTTCAAAACCGAGTATACTACAGTTCACTACCCCTTGTGTTATGTTTGATATGTGGGAATGCATTAGTGAAGCTATCGCTTCGATTACTCTAGATATGTTTCGGAGAGCGTGTTCTAAGCTCGATCATTGCAAGGGACCCATCGGGTATAAGCTAGGAACTCATACCATATGAAGATCAGGTTCCATATGAAAATAATTAGATTTTAATAGAATTGACCATTTTGACCATTCCCGAAACCATTTTGCTATTTTTTGCGTAATGCTTGTACTTACGGAGAGAATAAAGGACTCGTCATTCCGAAACGAATTGTAAAATGAATTAATAATGGACTTTCTTGTGACGTCTGTGCGTATGTATAGATGTATGTATTCCGAATAACTCAAAAACGATTAGACGTAGAACTTCGAAAGTTTGTATATGGATCTGCTATAACATCTAGTTGTGCACTTGTATTTTATCGTTTTTACTGCAACTGGCAATACGAAATGTATGTATGTGTATGTATATATATATATATATACTTCCCTCCCTTATCCGTCCTTATCCCGCTTAAAAGTTCTCACATGGCCTGTTTTCTCAGTCATTGGTCGTAGCCATGTACTTCCAGTTGCAGAAGTATTTCAAATGACGAAAATATTCATGATTTGGCAATGACAAACTTTAAAAAAAGGTAGTTTTGGACTAATAGCAAAATCTAACTTTTAATGCAGTCTCCCGGTTCCAATATTAATATTTGTGAATGTTTTAAACTCGTTATAAATTATAAAAATACAGGGAATTTTACTCTGGTAGGACAAGTATTGATTCGAATACTTACTTTGAAAATTTGCAAGTTCCGACTTGCTTAGACGGATCGGTTAATTAGGTTAAAAGAATTCGAAGAAATAAGTTTAAATTAAGTGCGGCAAAAACGTGTATAATTTAATAGGCCGTGCAAGGAAGTCACGTGGTGTCTATACCAGATTTTATTTAAATTTTAAAATACAAAGCATAAATTTTGCATCATTTGCAATGGGAGTATACGTCTTTAGCCAAAAGGTTGCGAAAATAAAGGTCGGGTAAAGACATTTCTGGATACGGTATATATGCTTATATAATAAGAGCTATATTAAGAAATATCAGAGGACACTTTATTAAAATGAGATATCAATTGCCTCACATTCTCTTGTTAAAATGATGTGATCTCAAACTCGCAGTCCGTATGCGCCCTCCTAAGCAATTTTATAAGACCTGCAAGTATATTTTAATTATATATGTATTCCAAATATAGGTTTACAGCTTTACAGACATAAAGACATAGGCTGAGCTTATGTGCGCAACTGTTACTGAAAGAAAAGATAATGAATAAGTTGAGGTTTTGTCACTGCAGGATTAAAGGTCAGGCCATATGACCAGAATAATGTGCGGCAGATTTCTTGCCTAGTACAGTCAGTAAATTTAGTTCATCTGATAACTAATGTGGCTTCAGTATTCTGAAATTTCCGGTTTCTCCATTAAGATTAAGAGAAAGTTATTTAGCGTTAATTCAACATACTGGAATTATTTGAAACAAATGTCAAGCTAAAACGTAATACGCTCTATAACAAAAAAAGAAAAAAAAGGAAAGAAATCGACGCACCAAGAAGGAGCTTCCCGATGGAGACAATTGGTGGATAGGAAGATTATGTACAGAATGGAAAATGATTAAAAGTTCAGAACAATTGAATGATTTATTTCAGAGTTACATAGTTACAAAGTAACGAGCTCAGTAAGGTGTTGACCCACTTCTAGCCTGGATACAATCCGCCACACGGCGTGGCATTCACTGATAAAGCTCCCGGATGGTCTACTGCGGTGTTTCTTGCCAAATTTGTTCCAATCGTCGGGCTAGATCATCAACATTCCCTTGTAGGTCGCATTCCTATCATATCCTAGATAATGCTCTATGGGAGAGAGATCTGGCGATCTTTCTGAATAAGGAAGTATTTGACAAGCTGTAAGACAGTTCATGGCAACACGTGTCGTATGTGGTCTGGCATTATGTTGCTGAAAAATAATGCCAGGGTACTGCAAAAGGAACGGTAGCGAAACGGATCTCAGGATGTCGTCGACGTACCGCTGTGCTGTTAAGCTTGCCTCTAATAGCGACCAAAGGGGTCTGGCTGTCAAGGAAAATGGCACCCTAGACTGTAACTCCTGCTCGAGGGCCTGTGTGATGTGCAGCAGTGAAAGCAGGATCGGCACGCTGCTCTGGGCACGTCTTCGATGATCGTCAAAACACAGTTGGAAGCGGGATTCGTCGCTACAGACTATACAACCCCAGTCAGCATCATTCTGATCGAGTTAAGCAACTCTGTAGTGCGGCTCGACAGTGTGCAGGCGTGAGTGGCAAGTGTCGTAACGGTCCATACGTGAGCATATTTCGCTCTATCAGCCATCTGTGAATGGTCATGGTGGACACTCGTGTGCGGGTCGCACGTCTGATGGTTGATAGCGATGAATCAGGCTCTGTGACATATGATCTGGCAATCACTCTGTCCTCCCTATCTGTTGTGGCCCTAGTTCGACCGCTACCATCATGACGCTAAAATTTGCCGCTGTACATCCATTCTTGCTAGTATCTTCTAATCACCGCATCGCTTCGACTCATATGACAGCGATTCTTCTATTTGCCAAACCTGCCTCCTTCCATACAATGATATGATCTCTTTCAAAACTCTGATAGTTGCTTGTAGAAAGCTCGAATTCTGCGGCGAGGCATTTTTTCAGTCGTTGAATTTTAAATCGCAGTGCAACAGAAATTTTTAACAACGGTTCAAAAACAGCTCCTTATATACATCTCCTGGATGCGCAGTTCCGATGCGCTGGAGATCGAGCTATTCATTCAATGGACACCAAATTTTAATCATTTGCATATTTAGTCAAAACATTTAAGTGTACGGAATTTCAAAGCAATCGGAAGATTCCTTCTTGTTGCATCGAGTTTTTTGTTAGAGTGTATTTAGCTACTAGTCCGTCTGAATTGCAAACCAATAGAAAATTCTTGCAGATACCAACCTTTAGAAATCGGATAGAAAATAAATATAAATTTGAATTTTTACTTCGGATTGTTATTATTATTGTTTATGTATGTAATGATGAATACACTTCGGTAAAGTGAAGTTAATTATTATTATTATTATTATTTTGTTTTGTTAAAAATGGTTTTAAATGCTGTTATTTTTCCCCATGAGCTGCTTTCAGATCTCGCACTGGGCCGTCATGCAAGCTGAGTCCACCATTATAAGACATTCGCTGTCCGTTATCGGGTACCTTCGAGGTGTATTTAGAAGTAAGTCCGGCTAAGTTCGAATGACTGAAAATTTCCACGACTCTGGTTTCGAAATAAACTACCTAATTAATCTCTACAATGTGAAATATTAATATAAAATGAAATTTAATGAAAATATTCAATTAGAATTTCATCATTTAGAACTACGATCTCAAACTCAAACTCAGCGTAGGCCTGTCTAAAACCAGCTGAGAAACCAGAATCGTTTTTAAAAGAAACAATACTTTTTCATAAACTAAATGAAAAACTATTTTAAATAAGTTTTTAATTTTGGTTACTACGTAATTATAAAGATACATAGAAAATAATAATAATATCGCAAAGGGAAAAAAATTCTAATTCATATTGATTTTCCAACTTAAATTTAAGGTTTCATACCTGCAGGTTATTGATATCGGTTGCAATCTGTGATTGCCGGCATTGGTTACATTTTGTAATACAAACATACTCACAAATAAACGTTAAATTTCCGGGCTGAGATTTCTTTAAAACAATTGTTATATGATTAAGTAATCGTTAAATAACTTACTTCAATTTAATTAAAAGTAAACAAATTATGAAAACTTTTCAATAAGACGAAGCTTGAAATAAATAATAACAACGTAGTCGCTTTCTCTAATCAGCCCAAAAAAAGCGTGAGTCCAGAAGTGCTATTAGTCTCGAAATGGAATTTTGCGTCGAATCACTAAAAGCGTTGAATCACTTTTCAAATTGTTGTCACCAAATACTATCATCCTGTATAATATTTAAAAATATTAAATAATGAAGAATCTGTATGAATAAATGCATGTGTCTCGCACTGTAAAAAACAACAATACCTAGAGCCATCAAATTTTGAATAACGTAGTCCTCCACCCGAATATGTGCACGTGGAAGCTCGATTCTTGAATTTCGAATTTTTTTTATTATCTGTTTTATATTTTTTAAAATTTAACGAATTTCTGATTAAGAAACTCGAAGATTTGAATGGGAGCGGTGAAAGCACACTGTACGATATCAATATTTTCATCGCCAACGCGCGAGAGTGGCTATCGGAAACTCTAAAGCTATGCTGTTTATAAATATTTTTAGCTCAAAAGAGAGTTAGCCTTAATGCTCTCGTAAAGTGTGTAAACTAGTATGTACGTGTAAATTTGAAAATGCCATTTTGAGCTCAATATAAAATCTGATTAAAATTTTTTTTGTGTTTTTTATTAAATATTTTTCGATGCATAAATAAAAGTACATAGGTTTACACGCTAATAATTATAAAGTACTTTATTTCTTTTTACATCTTGATTCTTGATGGCTTTTTGATTCTGATAAAATTTATCGTCTGAGACAGAAATTCCAAAAAATTTCTTCGTCACTGATTGCAGATATTCATTGGTCATTTGGGTTCCCTTTTTAATAATTTTCAAGCGTTTAAAAAAGCTGAAATGTATTTTGAAACAAAGCGATTATTTTTATTGAAAAAAATTCGTAACAAAGATTATTGATTTTTTTTTTTGTAAAATTTTTTTTAATAAAATCTGTATCTTCAAATCTCTGAATAAGAGTAATATCACAATGTAAACTAATTAACTCCATCTATAGAATTCAGGAGCACTATTCGTATTCGTTTCGAATGGAAGTGAAAATAATGTAAGCTAATAAAATTTGAATCTTCAAATCAATCTTCAAATAATAAAATCTTGAAATCTTTGCTACACCGTAAATGCAACAAATACATAAATTGAAATGCATTCGTGGTCGCTTTAAATTGCTGCGACGGCTCACAGTTTGAGACCCTTACCCTAAAATACGACTAGTGATTTATTGGTTAAAAGAAACTATTCCGCAATAACCCACGCGTGGATTTTCTTATGTAGTTTGGGTCTTATTTTAAAACCGACTGTCCCATCCGGATGAATCGGTTATGCCTTTTCAAACAGGAGATATTTGATTATAGAATCTGCTAGAACAGTTCAAAGAGGCCTGTCGCGTACTATTTGGATTAAATATTTACAGGGAGGGGTTTGTATGCTAAACAGCTCTTGCCTGCAGCGACAGTGGAAATGAATGACAAATAGCTGGATTCTGAACAAGAAGGCACCCACTGCCTATATCATGCTGTGATATGGTATTACCATAATACTGATCTAAACTAATTACGTAAATCATAATTTCAATTCATTATGAATGATGGTACAAAAGACGCCGCTCTATGTGGTTACGTTTGTCAACGGGTACTTTGATAACATTAACCGAAAGCTAATTTGAAATGTCCTTCAAAACAGCAGTGGAATTTAACTAATTTTAATATAAACATGATAATAAACGTATAAATGAGCCCATAACAGAATTTTAATCAATAAAATAAAAAATCCGATTGCAACCTGTTTATAATGTCTTTAACACTATAGTTCATCTACGAGCTGTTCATAACATTTCTGGAAATTGCTCGACCTCCTAACCGACGTCATCCCTCATTCACTGTAAGAGAATGTGCAAATGTAAAATTACGAAACAAAAACAAACTTAGTTTTGCGCAAATGATTTCAGGAGCAAGGAAGAAAATTCTCCGGTTTTTTTAAGCCCAAAAGTGGCAACTTGCCGATAAGGGCTATTAATTTCGTTTTGGCATTTTACGTCATTCACTACAAAACGGAGTTTCACTTTTTAAATGCTTGGCACCAAATATCGGAGCCTTGCATTATATTTAAAAAAATTAAATAATGAAAAATCTACAAGAATGTATGTATTTTTTCCTTCTTGTGAAAAAACAATGGTACCTAGAGACATCAAATTTTGAATAACGTAGTCCTCCACTCGAATATAGGGATCTAGAAGCCCAAATATTTGTTATCTATTTCATCTTTTGTAAAACTTTTACAAATTTTTGATTAACAAACCCAACGATTTCAAAGCAAGCAATGGCAACACTGCACAGAAAAAAAATATATCCAGCGCGAGGGACTGTGCATCGGAAATTCTAATGATATGCTCCTTTTAAACAGTTTGCGATATTGTTGTTCAATTAAATTTCATGGTTTAAGTGCGAAGGACCCAGAAAGGAATTGTAGAAAGTTTCGTGGTGGTAACTATAGTAGAGACTGTGTTATTAGACAAACAAACAGACTTTTTTCTTTATACATATAGATTTATCAAAACATACGTAAACAGCAGTAATTAGGAAGCAAAGGGTAAAAATACCAATTTATATTTATTTTCAGTCTGAAATCTAAAGACCGATATCTACAATAAATATATGTTGTTTACACTTTGTAATTTAAATGTATTGACAGCTAAATATTAAACTTTTCAGACCTCAAATTTATTTCAAACAATTCTTATAAGTTGAATTTTGATCACTAAATAACTTGCTTAAATAAACTAAAAATAAACAATATACAAAAATTTTCAAGTGGGAAAAAATTTGATAATAAATAATGCAACTTATTATCTTTCTTTTATTCATTAAATTTTTCTTCGTTGGATACAACGAAAACACATATATTGATAATTTACAAACTTTCTTAGAACTTACTATATGTTTCAGCTACACCTCATGGCTTTTCGATTTTGTGTTCACCATTACTTGCAGATACTTCTCGACCAGTTTGTTTTTTTTTAAACTCATTAATTTCCAGCTGCTGAAAAGAGCAACTATTAACATGTAAATATGTTCCTATAGAAAGCGATTTGAAAAAAAATATCATGGGGACACCACGTTTTCCTCGTACGGCCTATTACGTTATTCACATTTTATGCTGCACTTCATTTAAATTCATTTCCTTGAATTATTCTAACTTAATTAACTGATCCCTCAAGGTATGTTGAAAATGACATCAAAAATTGAAAACTTTAAATTTGAATATCCCGCTCAATTTTTGTCGTACGGGAATGAAAATTCTTTTAATTTTATTTTTTTAATTACGAGTAGGAAGTGTTCTCAGATGTAAGTGGAGGAACCGGGAGACCGATTTAAAACTTACATTTCGTTATTTCTCTAAAATTAACTTTTTTAAATTTTGTCATTGCAAAAAATGAATATTTTCGCTATTTAAAACACTTCTTGTATACTATGACCAACGATTGCTGAAATAAAGGCAGTGTTAGGACTTTTACGTCGGTAACTGGGTGGTCGGAGGTGTGGGTACATTTATATTGTTGTGTTCTACGGGTTCGTGGATATGGAATAGTTGATGACAACTGTTGATGAAGAATCAAAACACAATTTATTCGTCAGTGTGACACAGGACAGTTCGAAAGACACTTTGCAGTCGTCGAAAAACTATGACAAACACGCTGACAATATCAGGAAGACAGCCTTCAAGCTATAACGGTGAAGAGAACTTCACGGCAAAGCACTAAAATGTAGCTCCCGACTCTGTCGTTCGCTCTCCAGCTAAACCCTGAACTCAAAAACACTACTGCTGAACTCAAGATACTCTCGATGCTCTTATTGCTCGTTCTAGAATGTGCTCAATCCATCTATGGCATAACGCCAATTTTATCGCCAAATGACGCCAAATCTGGCAACCCTGCCTTTCCTTACCACTTTCTAGCAACCCTTGCCCCACTTTGAGGGGAAGCTATCTTACCGCAGTTGGGCATTTCGTAACAATATATAAAACGAGAGGAAATGAAAGAATACTGTACTGTACACATATATTAAACAGACCGGAGGTACAGATAAATCATCTATATACACTCACTTCCAAAAGTTAAGCATGGAGAGGAAAATGATAATTTCCGGAAGCCAATCAGAATTGAAGAGGATGCAATTCGCTGCAGATGTAGATGGAAGTATGCAATAATCTTGGGTAACAGCCAATCGCGCTTTCATTTCAAGAAATATGCAAAAAAAAGGCACTCTTATAAGAAACCAGCTTTATGAAGGGTTACAGAAGTTGATTGTAAGTGCTGATAGAAGGTGTTTAAAAGTTTCGTATATATTGTTTTCAAGACATACGTGTTTCTATGACTTCCAGAAGACAGATGGAACCTTCTGAGCGCTGGCGTGCTGTGGGGCGCATTGAAGCACGACAGTCGATCACAGATGTTACTCTTTCCTTCGGCGTTCATCATTCTGTAATTTCACGTTTATGGAAACAATTCTAGACCACACAGACACTTGTCCGAAGGCCCGTAGCCGGTCGTTCCAGGGTTACAACCCCCGCGGAAGATCGATATATTGCTACTGTAGCCAAGCGGAATCGCAGAGCGACCTCCACACGTGTGACATCTATGGTTACAGCGTTCATTGGTAAGGCGATATCTGCAACTGCTGTACGCTGAAGATTACATATGAGTGGACTGTATGCCCGGGTACCTCGAGTTTGTGTTCCTCTATCCGTCCAATCAAGAACGGCACGATTACAGCGGTGCCGGGAACATGTCAAATGGAATGTGTCTGACTCGGGCAATGTCATGTTTACTGATGAGTCAAGATTTGCTATGGAGCCAGATGACAAGCGTATAAGGATTAGGCGTGAACAACGAACACACAATCAGTCCCAAAACATCGCCGAACATCACGCATTCAGAGGCGGAAGCATTTATGGTGTGGGCAGGGATTTCATTAGGATACTGCACCGACCTGCACATTTTTAAACGGGTTTCTTTGGCGGCTGTCCGGTATCGAAATGAAGTCCTAGAACCCATTGTGAGATTGTCTGCTGCAGCAGTTGGCCTTACTTTTGTTTCAATGGATGATAACGCACGTCCCCATATAGCTGACATCGTCGATGACTACCTGGAGAGTGAAGGGATTGCGCGTATGGCGTGGCCAGCATATTCGCCCGACGTTAATCCCATTGAAAATCTTTGTGATGCTCTCGGCCGTGCTGTATCTTCACGTTTCCCACCTCCAGCCACTCTTATTGAGCGGAAACTGCTCTACAAGAAGAATGGCGATTGCTTAATTCTGCGGTGGTTGACCACCTAATTGAAAGCATGGTCGCAAGGTCTAAACTCCGTATACAGATGAGGGGGGGGCTGATCACATACCCTATTAATGTCCTTTTTTTCATTTTATGCTGTTTATTTTCACTTTATACATAATCCTGTTTAAGTCTCCAGTATGTCATTATCTGATAACTTACAAAAATTTAATATTGTTTTCATTTCTGTATATAATTATTGATTTTATTTTATCCATAAATATATATGCTACTTTCCTGCCGAATTTTGTGTCAATCAAAGCAGTATTTGTTGATTGTTTTGCATTTTACATCTTCGTGCGTAACTTTTGGAAGTAAGCGTATATACAATTTAAACTTTTCAGGGAAAAAAAACTAATGGAAGTAAAAGTGGAAATAATAAACCGTAAAATAAATTTGCCTACACGGGATCAAAATAGACTTCAATCTTGCTTAGACAAATTTCTAAATTCAGCTAATTTTATCAAAACAGTAATTAATTGGATGCCAACATGTAAAAACAGCTTCTTAATTCAAATAAAAAACGTTATTTAATCCGTTTATGATGGCCATTATATTATTAAGGATCTTGTACTGGTATTTTGTAATTACAAGTGTTCTACTGTGAATAGCAACTTCGGTGAGGTTACTCTAACGTCAACTTCTTGCATCCTGAATTTCAGAAAACTGAATTTAATAATAGCTTCAAGAATAATCAATGTTTCTTTCCTCCATTGAACGAAAGTATGATTCTTTCATATAAATATCAAAAGACGTTTAAGCAATTGTCTCATTAACCGTCATAAACTACATTTTAAAGCAGTCTGATATTCTAAGAACCAGAATATCTTCCTTATGCCGATGATTACAGGCAGTTTGGACACAGTAAATATCCTACAATTAAAGGAACTAATGAATCTTGGAACTAAATTCAGAGTTATACTAAGGATCAGCAAGAACTACAACCTCAATATACTTCCTCAACAGTATTGAAAATAAACTGAACGAATTTATAGTTAAAACATTATATAAACTCAGTCTTCCCAGTAATGCATTCTTAGAGTGAAAAAAAATGTTTTTAGAAAAATTAAGAATAGAATAAATAAACAGAAATTTACAGAAAATTTAAACTGGAGTGAACTTATGTACAAAACACTGAAAATTAAGAAGAATTTTACTATTACCCAAATAGATAAGCAAGCAATAATTTCAGTATGAGAACTGTTTTACAGTCAATAAAGTTTCTAATATTTTCTTTGAATTGATTTCTTTATTAATCTAGAGCTTTTGTTTTTAATTTTCTAATATTACTGCAGTAAATGTGCTATTTCTTTTAATTCTATTTTTTTAATTTAAATTATGCAGTTTAATTATTGAGGTCTGAATTCTTGACCGTTAGAGAATGGAGTATAAATATTTGGTACTTACATACTATAGGAACCATCTTGTCGCAATTTGGGGCTTTTTTACGGATGAAAATGTAAAAATTACTTAGCAACTGGTGGTTTTCGAGCTTTCTTCATTAGAAAGATTCCCAAGCCATCGATACTTATGGAAAGTTTGGTAAACAATAGCCACATAGGAAAGTAAAACATACTTTAGCAATTTAAAATGCAAATTTTAATTATTAAATTAGGATTATGTCATGCATTAGAAAATTAAAACAATTTTAGAAAAATAATATTTTTTTTCCTTTATTCTTCTCCCGAAGTATACGACGATCTGTTTCACTTAAAAAAAAAAAAACAGAGAATCGCGCAGACTCGGCTTCGTGCAATCTTCAGGAACAGCGGCTGTCTAGAAAATGTATTTCCTAGTTAATTCCCTTTAGAAAATTTTCACTAAAATTCTGTATTACTGACGAAATTTTACCTTATTTTCTTCCACTGCTGGCGAATTCCACAAGCTCATATTTTAAAACTAAGTTTAAGAAAAAAAAATATCATGATTTGTGTATAAAAACTGTTGGAACTTGGAATATTAAAAAAAAAAATAGAATGCATACGAAAACGGCGGCATTGCTTTCATTATCTAACGCAACTGGTGGTTGCCGTAAGAATGGTTATGTACATTGGTTGCCAGAATTTGACACTTTCCGAAAATTTGGCTACTTCTACTAAGATGGTTGTGATAGTACATAAGTACCAAAAAGTTTGGTTGTATATATTTCTTTATAGATGCTTTAGTTCTCGCAAATAGTCAAGATGGACGAAACGCATTTTCAGAACTCCTTAACTATTCTGTTTTATATTTCAAATATTTATGTCCTCATAAGTCTATCTCAAACATTAAATTATGAATGATTAAAATGCAGTTTGTTATAAAGTATTATGAAAAACTTGTTTCCTATCTAGTAATTTAAATATTTTTTAAAAATGCAATATAGTTTATTTTTAATTTAAATTTCTATTTTGTTTGCTAAATATTTTTACTAAATACAATAACCCTTTACACAAGCTTATTACACTTTCATATGTAGTATAATCATTAATGTTTGAAAAACTGAATTTAATCCATCTAAATTTTCACGCTGAACTTCCTAAATTTTTCTCTCCTCACAAAATTGTTGTTAATGTAATTATTTTTAGATGAAAGTTTAAAAGAGAATATATTATTATTACAGTTTTAGTATTATTCTTAACCAACAATAGAACAGTTAAATATTTATGACTATACGTAACTATTTATAGCAATAATAATCATTAAAACAATCGAATTATCTTTACTATAATCAGTGAAATATTTGTTTCTCTTTCTTTCCCTTGGTTTTCTTAAGTCGATTTCAATACACAGCGTAATTGATTTTGCAAGTTTTCGTCAGTATAGAACGCCCGTGATGTATATTTCGTTAATTTCATTCTCGAAAAAAAGAAAATTCTCAGATATAAATTTGGGCAAAACCGCTCGGCTTTCAGTGCCGCATTTCACAAATTTAATGAATTTTGCCGCAGAATGTTTTTGTACATCACTCGTCTAACAGAACAAAACCTAAAATTTTGTTTTACGACCAAAAAAAGTAGAGACAAATAAACTTTTCTGTCACAAAAGTCACAAATTACTGTTTTGTATGTGTTAATTTATCAAATGGTATTTGTCACTGAACAACAGATGGCGCCACATGGTTGAATTTAGTACTGTATTAAGATGGTATTTTCTACGATTTCTGCAAAGTGCAAAATATTCATGGACTTCGAATGTATTTAAATAGCTTCCCTCTTTTTAGATTAGCAATCAATAGATATTAAGTGCGAGGAACTTTTAGCATTTTACTTTTGGATATTTTGAGGTTCTTATAGAAATTTTGAATAAAATGTAGACTGAATTATTTCAGTTATTCTACTTTTATAAACTAATGGATAAAAGTCATACAATTTCACATATACTTGCTTGGAATTTATATAAAAAAGTGGTTATTAAATTTTGTTGCATCTAATGAATTCAGTCAGGGTAAAAAATATAGCAAATCTTATTTAGTTCTTTAGAAAGATAATTAAAGTGGAAATTCCTGCTATTCTAAAAGCACTAATTTGCTTTTATGTGAAATATAAAGTATTATATTAGTTTATTTCATATGTACCTTTTTATTTAAGGGAATATATACTTAAACATTTACATAATACATACAAAAACCATAGAATGCAAACGCATTTCGAACACGGCTAGAAGCTGAGTTGTACTTTGCGCATGGAAAAACTTATTTTGTTTCTATGGATGGAGTTTAAAGACTTTTTTTTAATTAAAACAATTAGTAACTCTCGTTGAAGGCAATCAACTAGAACACTATTCTTTTCCTCTATAAGAAAATAGAGTTCATAAAGTCTTTATAAATTAACAAAAGCATTAATGCAAGACCAATGTCACATGCCGTATTAGATATGCGTACCTAATTTATATTCTTATTCTCTCTCTCTCGCTCTATATATATATATATCTAAAATATAACAAAATATGATAGCAGCTTTAAAAAATATTAAGCTAACGTTCTAACTTTGGTGCAACTCACGATGAATTCTAAATTTGGTGTTAATTTGCTTTGCTATAATCACCTCAAATCTAACATTCTAAATTTCGTGCTCCCGCCCCCCCCCTAAATTCATCCTTTCTCCCAAATTTGAGATCATTCGAAATTACGTAATGTTTTAATGCAGATACCTCCTGCTAAATCAAATAATTGTAAACCAAAACTTTCTCTATCTGGAATTAACACCATTACTTCCTCCCGTTTTCCTTTGAGCTACTGCGCTCTCTTTCGCCTCTTCATCTGCGTGCTGACAACTTGTCGCTCAGCCTGTGCTAGCTATTCGTCGTTAATTAGAATGTAATTGCATATTTAAAATTATGGGGCGCGTTTAGCACTCCTAGTCTTCTGCAGTTATATATTAAGAAATTCATCATTCAAGAATAAATTATGTTTAAATTTCTAGCTGGTCCTGCTTCTAAAAACTACTGCTAATAAAAGGAAAATTGTGAAAAACCTCTTTTTTAAGTTTATGACAAAAAGCTCATTTCAGTAAATATTAGGGATTATAAAAAATAAACCATAAAAAGTTTGCATACCTGTGAGCAGTTGTTTCTGAGAAAAGGTTTATCGAGTATAAAAAAAATTACATTTGGAGAAAAACGCATTTTTATGTAAAAATCCTCATTTATCAAATCATTCGATGATAAATTAAAACTCGATTTTTACAATTCTAGTTTTCTTAAAGTATGGTATTTTTAGAAAGCTAAAAGTGTAAGGAATTTCAAAATGCAAAAATCCCAAATTACCGTGTTTTGAAGAGGTTTCGCTTCCAATACCGAGTGGTAAAGTCGCTGAACACTGCTAGTTTGGTCCGGGATTCGACTACCGCTGAGTGGGCTGGCTGCCTAGGCGTTTTCGCAGTTTTTCCTATGTATAATGTGTACACAAGCCACGTTCCTTTAGAAAGTACTCCACAATGCCATCCCTCTCCTTAGGCAGTGCTTTGCTATAATCAAATAAATCAAATCGATTACAGACAAAGATAAACACTCAAACTTCCTGCGAAGGTCATGCCTCTTCTAGATGCTGAATTTTATTAAAAATCTTAATCACTGTTTGACAAGCCAAGTGGATGTTAAATGCCCTAGCAGAAAAAAAAAACATGGCAAGAATATGTTATAGATGTTTGATGTTAATAAGGCATGACTGGTGCCATTTTTACTACCATATTTTCATATTTTATTTCATAGTCTTTTCAAAATTTTCATCATGCAAACACATAGAATAAAAAATTAGACATGTTGTACCCCGGGATTTGGTTTTCTGTTTTTCTATAACAAATGATTCCAAAAGACATAATTTTTTTAAAAATAAAAGCTCGTTAATCTAAATTGATTTTTCGGCTAAGACATATAGAAGAGTAAATTAGGAGTCTAGTTTCTAAGCGTTTGAATATTTCATTCGCCCTTCATTTAACGGAGCACTCATTCGTAAAATGCAATTTTACATCTAAAGAAATCATTAAAGTTATTTTTGAAGTTTGCAGACAAATTAATGAGAATTTGTTTTTCTAATGGAAAGAAATTCTGACGACTAAATGCATCGGTCAACACTTTTTAAAAGGAAAAAAAAGGAGTTTAATTAGACTTACTTTTTTTTACGGTGTTGAGTTCGATTATGAAGTCGACTTTAAATCGTGCAGCTTCGTTTTTAGCATACCCTTCCTTTCAAGCTATTTCAATATCAAAAATCAATTTATTTTTCTTTATCGGTCTCGACTTTCAGTGTCTGGCTTAAAGAATTTCCTCACTACCGTCCATTCGACGTTCGATTGGATGACATGAAAATTAAAAGCATTCAGTCCGTTAAAAAAACACAAAAAAAGCTGTAACTTTCTTCAGAAGTGAGGCCTTTGTATTAATTAAAAAATGCATGTTTCCAAGAAAGAAATTTATGTGTAGAGCTTTACGTTGCTTAAATTCGTAATAGACTAGAACATTTATTGTACACAGCAATAATTATCTTTGAATGTCGTAAAATTTCTTAGTGTCTTAGATATACAAAATACACCTCACTGATCTAATAACACATTTTAGAGATATTTTTCCTGATAGTCTAGGCTAAAGGTTCTCAACCTTTTAATCTCGCCCTCCATGTAGCCCTTTTCCAACTGTTAGAAGATTAATTACCTCCTCCTTTCCAAAAATCTAAAAACGTATATATAAATTCCTTAAATTTGCGTTACTCTTTAAATCGTTTTATAAATTAACCAAAGAAATGTATAGAAAATGTTTATAAAGGCGAAAACTTGAATAAAAGTTTTATTTTATACATAAAATTAAACTATATAACTTCTGTGAAGAGTTATTTATTTATTTTTAAATAACAGCTAATTTTAAGCACATTTCTGTCACTCTCGTTTCACCCACACTTTTCATGCCAGAATGTAAATGAGATAGCGAGCAGTTATTCAGATTGAGGAAGAAAGAAGTGCTATTTAAGCGAAGGTTTCGCAAGTTGATTTTTAGAGCATGTTGAGACCACCGTGACTTATTAGCGATTTGATTATGTGATGTTTGTTTCGCTTACTTGAGACCACGTTTCATCGTGACTTATTAGAGATTTTAGTTTGCGGCGTAGAGTATTTCTAGCCATTAGGCTTGTGTCGCCAGTTTTTCTACAAACCAGAGCCTTTTCTGAGCGTAATTTTATTCTGTGAGCTGTCAGGCTAATCTATTACATTTGAGGTTAGTTCAACATTACGTATTCAAGTTAAGCCAGAAGTTTTGGCTTGTGTAAACCGACGCTGAGTCATAGTTATTTCTTTGGATCCTTCTTGGTATTGTGCACTCTTCTTCTGACTCTTGTTTCTGTAATCACAAGACGTGAAGGTAATCTTCTATAGTCTCTTAAAGTTGAAGTGTATGCTTCCTGAGAATATTAGACTTTATAAACTTAATACGTAAATAAATGTCTAACCGCATTTTCTCCTGCAGCTATGATATTCCCCCACTCTCAGGGGGAAAGTCCTCCTTCCCTGTTTGAGAACCTCTTGCCCAGGCATTGCTACCAACTCCCAGGTACGTAATTTTTCGGCTAAATATTGCATTTTTGCAGATCTTTCTCAGGTTTTGTTTTTTACTACTGCTGACAAATTCCACAAAGGGTATTTTACAACCGAGTTGAGGTCAAAAACGTATCATGATTTGTTTTGGATTAGATGAACTTGGAATACATCAAAAAGAATGCATACGAAAATGGCGACGTTGCTTGACTGGAGGATTGTTATGAGCATGGTTGGCTGAAGAATGTTTATGTACATGGTGGCCAGAAGATGGCACGTACTGAAAATTTCACGACTACTACTAAGAAGATTGCGATAATACGGAAGTACCGAAATAACTAACTATAAACTGTAGATCGCATATTTTCTTACTATATACGACCGGGGAGTTTTACAGTAGCAGTTGTCAGTTCAAAGCGACTTCGGAATATTGAATATCCTTGAAAGCTTCGGCTTTTAGATACGCTTGGCAGAGCATAGTGTTTAACGTTCTTAGTAGCTTGAAGTATAATTACTGATTGTACTCTGTGACTGTGTGAAGAGCTGTACTGATATTTTTGTGGAAAGTTTCAGAACTCTGAAGTGTTTGATAAAATAAATTATATCAAGCTAACATCGGTCCTGTGCGCACTGAGTCTGTTACGAACCCATACACACGCAACAATATATCTAACATGGCGACGTCTAAAAGTTTTAGTGAGGACTGCTAGTTGCTGTATTATCGGTTATGTCTTTTTCAGAAAATCATCATCCACCATGGCCGATTTCTTTACCGTTTTCGAAATATTCGCCAAAAACTGACAGAGAGCGCACATAAATTGTGCTTTAAAGGTTCTACATTCATTTGGAAATTTTTATACACTTTTCAAGAGTAAATGAACATGGTGCCATCTAACGGTTCGAGTAAGAACTGATAGCGGGAAGGCAATGACGGCTACGTGAAACTAAGATGGATGTCTTGAGTGCACAGATCTAATACAGACACTTTAAGTGTGGACTCATGGGGCGAGTTTTTCAAAATGTTAGGTACAGCGTGATATTTCGCTTGTTTTGAAGGTTACTTGTGCCAAATAAAACTAAAAAAAGAATAAAACTATGCATACTTTTCTTTATAGATGAAATACTTTCTTCTAAAAATACCACCTTATTATCTCTGTTTACATTTTAATCAAATACGATACATGCTACATTATCTATTAAGACCTTATACATCGGCGTGGTAATAATAGCAATAACAATAGTTTACATTTTACATACAAACGACATTTCTTTAAAATTTTGACAGCTCTTAGTAGCGAAGTTACTTATTGCTCTAACCATTACGCTTAACGCAATTCTCAACGCAACTTACTAAATGTGGTAAAAATAAGCCTTTTTTCACTTGCTATACTGCATCAACGATACCAATTTAGACTCCAGATATCAAATTAAGTCCAGTGTACATATCGCATGAACGAAAAAAGAAGAAAAGTCCATATTTTTGTCTTCGAAAAGTGAATTGAGGAGACAGAAATGGAGAATCAATATATTGATTTTGTAATTTCGATGATAGATAGCGGTTGTCAGATTACAGAAAGAGTTGTGGGTTACGAACCTTCTACCTTTCAACACAGCCTCGGACTTCTAAAGAAATGAATTTGCTATTTGAATTATTAGAAAGGAATATTTTTTCAAGTGCTATCGCTGTTATTAAATAATAAAGAATCTGTCTGTATGTAGGTGTTTCGCATTATGGAAAAAAAGACGGTGCCCAAAGTCATCAAATCTTGAATGCACTTAACCTTTCAACCGAAAATCAACATTTAGAAGCCCGAATTTTGAATTTTTTTTTATTTATATCATATTTTCTACAAATTTAATGAACATCTGATTAACTATTCAGAGATCTGAAAGCAAAAAGTGGCAATACTCTTCGAAATAAAACATGTTTATCTAGAGCAGCCCACACTGTTGCCATTCGACAAAATTTAATTAATTCGGCCATTAATTCTGCGATGATTTAATTCGGCAAATGCAATGGTTCTACCAGCCATGGCTAAAACGCAACAGTTACTCAAAGGGTTAAAAGTGAGAAGGACACCAGAATTTTATCACTAGTGGTACAAGTTGTTAGAACCAAGCCTCGGTTGTTATCTTTCTTTCATAGTGCCAAGTCTCAGTTGCTATCTTTCTTTCATAGTTTGTCATTGTAAGGGTGGCAACCTCTTGATCTTTGCTGTAGTTTGTTGCGGTTTTACTGATTTTTAAAATAAACATGACGCTTTGGAATATTAGATTTAAAACTGTTTTATTTTAAGTTTATTAGGAGAAAGGAGAACGGTTAGTTCTTGCAAATTTCGAAAGCAGGTATAGTCGCACGACGTCCTAGCAACGCAGTTCCGCTCCACCAAGTTTTCAACAAGAAAGACTTTGGGCCCACCATGTATTTTGACTGCCTCCTTGCTGCACAGACACTATCCGCTTGCAATTATACATGCTTTTTAGCGCAATCTAGCAACACGAAGATTGTACAAAAGAATTTAGCAACACAGGTAAAATATAAAAATACGATAGATAGAGTTTGGCAATGGAAGCTTAGATGTGGAGAAACTGGAGGACATGCAATGGAATTGCAAGTTAAAAAATACGTATTTTGTATGTAGTGTAAATATAACGTCATTTATTCTTCTTCAAAAACAGCTTTCATTGCAAACTCTTAGGTGCATACGGGTTCGTAATGGATCGATTGCACACAGAATCGATGATTTCTTGATAAAATTTTATTTCCTCAAACAAAAAACACTTTACAGTTCTAGAATTTTTATAAAAGTACTTGGCAAGCTCTTCTCAGTATGATTGAACATAAACACAGTAATTTCCACTTCAGATAACTAAGAATGTTAAACACGAGACGCTGTACAAATCATCAATTGCGTAGCTCGCAGAGGGAGCTCTCAGTACTCTGAGCTAAACTCTGAACTCATTTCTGAACTAAACTGAGGATTAATGCTGTCTCTGTCCTATATAGTTTTCTTCCGTCTACCAAGAATTTTCCAGTACCTTCGATTTCTCGAAATTGCTGGAAGGCTATAGAGTTGCAGTTATAAATAAGGTCTGATAAAGTCACAATTACATATAGGATTCAGGTCAATTACGTATCCCGGGATTGAACACAAATGTCGCCAAATGGTCTCCAAGTTGCGCATCGTTTAGTGACTCCTCATAAATTTTGGCGACAGATATTATTCGCCAAAACCATCTACAGATTCGCGCGCTTTCTCCAGTTTGACGAAACAGCGTTTACCTCAATGTTAAATAGACTTGCCCCTGAAACTTTATTTTTCCGGCAGAACTTGAAGGTCTTGAAGCCTTTTATGTTGCATCATACGAGAGATACTATAATTTTATACATAAGATACATATATTTCAAACATGGTATCTAATTTATATACATTTCAGGATGAAGAGTCCATTACTGCCACCACTCATAGCAGAACTCTGAAGTGCTTTAAAATGGGACTTCTGAATATATCGCAACCTCCGCCTCGGCAGATGCTACTGTTTTCTTTCCTTCCTCTTGCTTGAGAGTAGGCTAAGCTCCCATGCCTTGGCGTTTTTTGCAGTTCCTTCGTACTTGGTCTTCACCACTGCAGCTCCCACCCCCACAGTTTGTTGTCACTCCTATTACGCCTCAAGACATTGTCTTTAATCCGTTATACGAGCAGTCATTTGATCAACTCGTTCCTCGACATGAGCAGCTCTGACTGTCGGTCTTTATGGGTTGCTTGCTGCACTGCTTCGAAATTCAGGGCAGAGCCTGACGATATCCACTGTGTCTGGTCTCAGAGAAGCGAGAAGATGACAGGCCTTAGTTTCAGAATTTCATCCATTTGCCTTTGCCACTATAGAGAACAGAGTCTTGAATGTTGGCAGAAAGTTCTTCCGTCGTCCGTGGATAGACAGGGTCGAGAAGATATAAATAAAATTTAAAACCGTTCAGAATGGCTTTCTGCTGTCGCTATGGATTTCTTAAACTGTCAACTTCCTTAGCGACAGCATTAGCTTTGTTATTGATTTGTTGTTTGAGAGCAAAACTCATTTTTCGATTATTCTACACCAAAATCTCTTTCTCTGATTTGTTGATTGGTAGCAGAAACTCCTTCTTCAATTTCTTCATCCTTATTTTCAACCGTGTCTATTCTGCCTTCCTTTGCTTCGAATTTACTTTCTACTATGACTGTAATTTCTTTTTTCCTTTCCTCTTCACCTGCTTCAGTTTCTTCTTGAATAGACTGGACCTCTCCTTCCATCTTTTCTTGGAACTGATTTTACTGCTCCTTCCATCGTCTCTTGGCCCACATTCAATTCGTCATTGCCTGCTTCTATGTTTCTTAAACTGCTTTCATCTCTTCTTCAACGGAGTTGAAAGCCCCTTTCATCGGTTCTTGGGATGCAGCAAAGGCTGTCATCAGCTGTCTTAGTTGCTCTGTAATCTCTCTTGTCACGGCATTCAACCCCACTCTGACACCAAAACATTTTACTTGGGTATGTGTTCCTAATGCATTGGGAATCCACAAAGAGCGGATGATTAGCTTGATAAAAGCTTTTTTATCAAATTAAACACTACAGCCCAAAATAGACATACCACCAGCTTTGCACAAAATTATTCGTATAGCTCTTTTCAGTATGACTGAGCATAAACAATAGTTAGCATTTCAAACTACTGAGCACTTTAAACGCAAGACAATATACAAATCATCAATTACATAGCTTGCAGAATGATCTTTTAGCACTCTGAATACTCTGAACTAAAGTGATAATTGATGCCCTCTTATACAGTTTTACTTTACAAAAAATTTCCAGTACTTCGACTTCTCGAAATTGCTGAAAGACATACACAGTTACAGTTATATATAGGGCTGGATAGAATTACAGTTACAAATTGGGGTCAGACATATTACAGTTATACGGTGATGGAATAAAAGTGTCGTGAAATTGTAGAGACATTAGGTTATTTTGAAACAGTTGAGATGAAAAATGAGCAATGCCCTCCCGGGATTCGAACTACGGACCTCTGGAATACGCTCCGAACGTGCTGACCACTACACCACGAAGGCACACGAAGAAGGCGGGAGCAATACCTTACATACTCCCCGTTTTAAAGGGCGACTGGGGATTAGGGGACCCAATCGCCAAATCCTGATGGTGGAGAATCATCATCCGCCACCTTTTTGTTCGGCGCCACTGTAGAGACATTAGTTATTTTTGAAACTAGGAGAGATGAAAAATGAGCCCTCGCCGGGACTCGAATACACGCCAAGCGTGCTGACCACTACACCGCGAAGGTATGTAAAAAAGGCGGGAGAAATACCTTATAAAATAGCTGCCAAGGATGGTTATTTTGTCAGTTTCTCGCCGAACTTGGCGACAAAAATTAGTCATCATATCGCCAGCGTCATGCTATCTCGCCCAAAACCATTTACCTCAATGTTAGATAGACTTAGCCCTGTCACCTTATTTTTCCGGAGGTGCTTTACGCCTTTGAGGCCTTTCATACTGCATTATACAATTTATATTACAATTTTGCATATAATTTCACTAAAATTATTTAGATATATACAAAATTCGTAACATTACTTTATATACGGAGCGCTAATTTGTTATTTGATAATAAGCAATTACAGGCCATTTTCACCCTTTTGCTTGCCTTGTATTCATAACAACGATAGCTCCGAAAGAAAGTGAGATCCGTGATTTACTAGGATTACCTAATCCTCTCTGGTAAAGCTCACGTTACGATTGCAAATGGGGACGATTTTTTCCCTCAATATTTCCTTAACGAAATGCCTGTTTCATAATGACAGAATATCTCTAAATACAGAACTAAAAACTCGTAGAGCATATTAGCAAGCTCTGAGATATTAAGAAAAGCTAAAATTACTATGAAGGAAAATCTAGGTATCACATGTTCATTTCGAAACTATTCACCAGAAAGCAAGTTAATGAAATATAGGCATTTCTCTTAAACCACAAGTTACGAACTTACAGTAACTGAAAAAGGTTAAGAAACTGCGGAAACTTTTGTATTGCACTGAATACGGTTTTATAGTAGCACGTTAAGGATTACGCACAAAACCTTTTATAACACTTTATGTATGCGCGCATTTCGATAATACTATTTATGTTGCAAACATTTGCAAAATTAAGTTACGCTTATGCCATCCTGTGTAGAACACAACAATCATCTGCTGGTTTATACACACAGAAAAAATAAATTCAGGGACTACCCTCATTCTCTTGCATCAAAGAATCGTGCCCATTTACAGTAATGTATCTTGTGCTCCAAGGTTGTAGTCGGTAGATTCTATAAATTATGTAACTGCGATTTTAAAAAACATTTAGAATAGTCGATTTATCGTTTTTGCAAGTAATTTTTTAGGCTCAAATTATGTTTTCAAATCAGGAAAAAAACATTTAGAAGTAAATTTCTTTCTTTCGAGAAATAAATACAAACTTTGAATTGTTTGTTAAAAGGAAAAATTCTGATGTAAATGATTTTCTTGATTCCACATGATTTTCTTGTATGGCATTTTTTGCTGCATTTTATTTAAACTTATATCATCGAATTATTCTAACTTAATTAAATAATAATGTCTAACTTAATTATCCTAACTTAATTAGATCTAACTTAATTAAAATTAATTAAGTTCAAAATGATATAAAAAATTCCGATTTTGAAATTAAATATCCCGGTCAATCTTTGTCGTACGGGAGTCAAACTTCTTGCATTTTTAACTTTTCAGAACTTCTATGAAACTTATTTGTCCAGAATTACTTTTCTTTTAATCTGACATTGCTAAAGATGAATATTTTATCATTGAAAGACTTCTGTAATTGGAAATATATGACTACGACTTGCGAAAATAAATCCT
>KK121865.1:565045-598312 GCA_000611955.2 Stegodyphus mimosarum
ATATATATATATATTATATTGCAATCGGTAATACTAAAAGTATATATATACTTTTAGTACTACCGATTGCAATAAAAAGGGGCGGAGCATTAGTAGATGTTACAGAGTAGTCCTATATACAAAATTGCAGCGTTCTACGGCCAATTATTTTTGAGTTATGCGAGATATATACGTACGCATGTACAGACGATACGAAAAAAATCCATTTTCAGTCCAATTAACTATAAATGAGATTTTTTCGAAAGTTCTATTCCATCTTACGGAGGAATGGAACAAAATGGATCATCTGTTCTTGAAAAAAGTAATTAAATCCATGCCAAAGCGCATGAAAAGAGTAATATTGGCTAATAGTTGCTTAACGAGATATTCGATGATTGATGTCCCGCTATTTTCAGGTTATCGTTAAATATAAACTGTTTGCTCAGAGTATCCAAATACTTACGTGAGTTCAAATTCAAGAACGTTTTAAATAAACTACTTTTTTTTACCTAAAACGTTTCGATTAACATTTTTCAAAACCAGCAGGTTTTAAAGTAGGTGATCAATAACATATGCGAAAGAAAAATGAAGTTATTTCGTTTATGGTTAGTAACTTGGATTCGCAAATAAATTTGAAAAACACAAGTATCGGGAGACAAATGTGAACCACTGCACGCGTTCAGCTTTCAGATCTCAATTAACCTTTGAATTTCTTTTTATTTCATCATAGGCTTTAATTATTAATTATTAATGTCTAAACGAGAAGAAAATAAATGTATTAAGGATATGAGAATGAAGCCAAAGCAACAAAAAGCCATTTCCTGTTCACTTAAACGTTGTTGATTTAAAACATATTTAAAAGATTTTTTAAATTATATGTTGTCAATGATTCTACCTTTGAATTGCCAAACAGTATCTAATGAAGCTACAGAGGAGACGTTTACGCTTTTTTCAGAAAGATTTCGGGGTTAATTGAAATTTAAAACGTGAGATATATTTCTTTTTAATGTTCGATCAAATAGCCTTTTTTCTCACTATTAATTTTGTTCTATTTTTTTTTTCGTTATTTTTTTTTAGTTCGAATATCGAGAAGAGAAAATCATGCGAATAACGTAATTTCCGAAGGACGCGGTTACAATAACAAATAAAAAGTAGTCATGGTTAAACAGCTGGTGACTATCACAATATCATTTCATACATTCCGATAATGTTAGTTATTTAGAAATTTTAATATAGCAAAGCAAAAGGATTATTTGCTTAGGAGGAGGGATGCCTTTGTGGATGACTCTTTGAGGGATATTTCCCGTATTCATGTCACACATGGGGTAAACCACGAAACAGGTCAAAATATCAATAATAAGCTGTATTAACCTCTGCAATTTGTGGGGCCATTAAAAATTTCATTGTTTGATCTGCATGGAAGGCCGTCATGACCACATGTTCATCATCACAGGTTCTATTTAAAGTAAGACATATGAAATTAAATTCACAAAATACTATTAGAAATTCCAATTATTTCGTAAAATTTTGAGGAAAGGAGTGTATTTCCGTTACATAAGCATCATCGAACTTTGTAACAGGCTTGCTCGTATGCTGCACTAAAAAACACGCTTTGGATCAGCGGCTAAAACTATTTGCCTTCTCCCGATAACGTAATGGCAAACCGCACATTGAGTTGATCAATGTTAACGAATTTCGCCTATTGCGCGTGCTCAATAGCGTACCATTGGCGTGGGAGAAAATACTGGTGAATAAAATAAACAACCCTACACAAGCCTGTTCGTCATGTAGGCCTTAGCTACTCTTTACGATTGAAATACTATGGACATTTTTTTTGTGCTTATTACATTTTCTTCTGTTTCATGTCATTTTGGTTTATTTTGGTCATAAACATTACATTTAGTATCAGGTATTTGTAATAATTTCTTTGGCTTTAATTCAGTAATTTAAACTAAATATATTCCTTAAGTTTTTAAAGTATTTATGAATGGAACGCATGGTAAATAATCGATTACTTTTATTCCTCAGAAGTACAATCAATAAAGATTCAGCTCAAGTACAATCAATAAACAACATCATGTAATGTTTCCCGTTTTGTAATCCTTCCTAAACGAAAATTTGGAAAGATTACAATCGATATTTACACTCTAAGTCATGAAGCAACGTACAACCTAACAAGTTTTAAAACCCCGAACTGTTTACGTCTAGATAACAGACTATCAACGATATACCATATTTATCTTCTTTTAAAATTACGCCAAAGTCGTAATTGCGCCAAATTCTTTTCTGAGCATGCGTAGTGTGCGTAATTCGTTTAACATTGTTAAACTGAATGTGCGGTCTGCCATTACGCCTCCCGGTACAGAAAGATCTAGAACATTGAAGAGCAGGCGTTGACTAATACGGTCGGTATAGGACCCTGAGAGCCGATGAAATTTTAAAGGGGTCAACGGTAAGTTAGGGGTCGATTGGCGGTTGATGACCGAATGTACGCTGACAAGTGATCGACATAATCATGATTTCATTGATTTAATAGAGTTAATAACTAACTCTTATTTAATATAAATCTCTATCATGTAGTAAGGAACTAATCACATAAAATAAATATAAGGGAAAAATACACTAAAATAATTTATATAATTTAAACATCCACAATACATTTTTAAAAGTTAAGAAATTTTTATGCTATTTGTGCAATATGAAAAAGTTAAACGCAAGAATACCAGAAAGCACAGTAAAAAAATTACGAAAAGCACAAAACTAGAACGGAAAACAAGAACCATGTTGAATATTTTTGAATGAGGTGATTTAAAAACTAAATTAAGCAATTTTATTCCATATTAAAAACATTTCATTAATTCCATCAGATTCCATTAAAGTCGAATTTCTGCGCAATTAAATTCTGTAATTTTGTTTCTGAAAACTTATTTGAACGTGTAAAATTAAAAATAACAATAGTGGAACACACACAGACGTATTAATTAAACATAAATATAATAAATTAATTTTTCAAAAATTTGTACGAATTCTTAATCCAATTGTTATTTTTAAGATAGTTATTTATATGTAGTTATACATTCATTATGTTGTATACTTTATGTTATAGAGAAAACTGTAAGGGGTTATTGGAAGAAAAATTTGGGAATCTTGTGTAGAACATACAAAGCAGAAATTTAAATGCGTTTTCTATCAGTTTTTCGCTGAATATTTGCGAAAATAGTGTTAAAGCCCCTTCCTTTTAAATGAAGAGTCTAATAAAGCCCAGACAAAGCCGCGTATTTCAGCTAGTCTTCGATCAAATTGCTGTGAACATGATTCCTCAGTGAAAAGCGTCTAATAATAAATAAAAATATCAAAATAAACAAGAAATATCGAAATAGTTTTCTAATATTCCTTATCTCATGATACATGGAAACCTTAAATCGAATGATATTACTTTCAAATAAAACGAAAAATAAGAGAAATTAGCGTTTTCATGAATAAAATATTGCAAAAGTAGATGAACACGATACAAAGCAAATCCCAGATGTCATTTGTCATGTTTAAGGTAAATTAGATGACAGCGATGATAAAATAATGGCAAAATTCCCGTTACGGAATTCCACGTGTACCTGAAAAAAGCAGTAAAAATGGCTTCCTTTCAGGTATCTATTCTCTATAGACCTCGCCCACGGGTATGCTTGAGAAATGAATGTTTTAGTTTATCATCAGGCCCCTCAGTTTATCTTCTCCAATAAATGCTCCCCATGGAAATCTGAAAGTGCTTATATTCTGAAGGAATCTTCAAGTAAGTCAATTTATCTTGTAAATAACACATGCGATATAAGAAACAGAAAATAAACGTGTCCTCAACGAATTAAATGTTCTGCATATTTATTTTGGAAACTTTTAATACAGATTAAGATTACCATCTGTTTGGACGGTTCGGTACAGACAGGCAGGCTCACCAGTGGCCGAGTGGTAAAGTCTTTGAACACTGGTAGTTCAGTCCAAGGGTCGAATCCAGCGAACGGCTTGGCTGCATGGACGTTTTAGTTGTTCTCCCCATGTGTAACGTGTTAATACGAGCCAGCCTTTTAAAATGTCCTCCGCGAAGGCATCCTTTCCTTCAGTGTATTGCCTTAGGGCCCAACACATAAACAATAATAATAATAATAAAGTGCGATAAATACAGACAGTGAATGTATGTAACTGCGACAACCGACATTTTCTCGCATTTCAGAAGACCAGCAAAATTTGGAAGAGCTCGCTGTGTTATTATCTAGTACATGTTTCTTAAACTAAAGCATATGTATCGATAATGGTGCATTATTCTGCCATCAGCGGTCGAGCGATAACGTCTCTGAACACTGGTAGTTCAACCTGCATTTTGGTGGTAAAGTTATTATACGAAAGATATTGTAAATTATTCATCTATTTTATCTAACCAGTTATTTATGTTAAGTAGCTTTACTGTTATTCTTTCTTTCCGTTTTCCTACCAGAATACTAATTTTTTGTTCCTGTGTATTCAAATGAGATAGAAAGAGATAGTATTTATAGAGAAGTTTTAGATCGTTGAATCAGAGCGTGTTCCGCCTGTTGAAGATCACGTTGCCAGTTGCAGAGCAGTCTGTCTCCGGCGTTCTTTTATTCTTGCCAATTAGTTTGCTTGTCAAGCCGTTATAGGTTTGAACCAACTTACGCGTTATTTATTTGTGTGTAGACTTTGGCTCACTTACGACGTAGTTCTAATTAGAATTTCTATCATTTTAAGTTACGCCATAAATGATGGCTGATTTTGTAAGCAATACAAGTGTCTTCTGTTAAATTATATTGAGTTCTCAATAAAACAGTCGTTGATACCCTTCTTAAGTTCTGTTTCATTTTAGACATAGCAATATGTCTCTGAAACGCCTTTTCGAGGATTTGCCACGAGTTACACCTAGCTACAGGGGCAATCAGTACAGTATATTCAAAATGAGGGTAAAATGGCCCCCGTTTTTGGAACATAGAATGGTATATCATATTACATGATAGTACATATATTTCTTTATTCTTTCTCACGTTGCACATAATTTAAAATGTTCGAGAACCGCAGATGCAATGCGGGTTTTGGAACTTGATTATTTCGTAGCATATTTTCTGCAAAATTTTAAAGGAATGTATCATAAAAATTATTTACCAATAAAAGCAGTTTGATAATTATAACAGAAATTTAAAAACACCGTACTCTGTCGCGTATAAGCCACACCATTTTCACAAAAAAGAGCAGATGAAACTCAGGGATACGGCTTATACACGCGAATGATTAGATATAGATACATACTACAACTATGTGGCAACACGGCAGACGGTATTTAACAATTGAGTATTATATCCCATAATGGAACCATTTCAACAAAGTCATAGATTACGATATTGAACACTACACTGACAATTTCAAATTCGAACCTATAGATTCAAACTCCAACCTTACACTGTCATTTCATCAGAATTGACTTTCTCCCTTAATAATTTTTATCACTAAGACTTTACCTGTGAAATCCTAAGATGTTCAATTTATTCAAATTTGTTTACTTTAGTTTCGGAACTTTGGCAGATGGACAAAAGTCTTCAGCTCTTTCCCACATCCGTATTCTGATGCAATCATCACCTGACAACCGCTCACATTCCTGATTGGTTGGAGATCGTTTTCAGCTCACTTCCGCGTCCAGAATATGATGCATGCATCACCTGTTTGCCACTTTTTCAGTTCTTTGCGATGGAAAATACCGCTTCTCATCGGCAAGACTTTCATTTTATTCGCGAGGCTTGGCCTCTTCATTTAATTTATTTTTCTTCCTGCATTTCCTCAACGTTGTTTAGGATTCCGTCCGCATGGTATCCTTACTGGGATATCGTTAAGGTGCTATTAATAAATAGCCCATGAAATTATGCGCTGAAACTAGCATTATCAAAAAGCATCAAAGAACGTTTGTACAAGTTTAGTTGTGGTTGGAGATCCTGGTGACATGTTGTGGAAGTTCGGTAACAGCGATAGTGATACTGGTAAGTGTAGGCTACTTATACTAGTGTTACCGACACCAACAGTGAACAAAAAGTGCTAAATACAAGAACATGTTCGTTTTGACCGATAGTAAAAAATTTATGTCAGTACTATTTTTATTTTAGCTGTTTGCTCACATCCAGTCGAAAAAAAAGTATTGTTGATAGCAGACAGACTATCCATAGTTTATGCATCAAAAGAAAAATACTGTTTTTATTTTCAACTAGCGGAAGTACCCGATGTCAATTAAGTTAGATTGAGAGTAATGCATCTAACAACAGAGAGAACGATACCTCTGTAATCCTTCTGTAATAACGGCGCAAAAAAGTACGATTCATAGTCATACATTTTTCAGTCTGATGCGATATGGAATCCACATACAAAATTTCGATAGAAAAATAAACTAATTCTCTCTCATTATATCAGCAACAATGGCACGCAGATTTAAATGATTGTTTCATCTTTCTAATCAAATGGTCGTAAAAACTCAAGTTCCATCCAATACTTCACCTATATTCAATTATAGTCGATTAAATGTGGCAAAAAAGTTATCATAGTTGATCAGAAACCAATAACGCGAACAAACAAACAGACATTGTTTATATCTATAGACTTTGTAAAACTTACAAATTTTTGATTAATAAACTCTACGATTTGAAAGCGAGCAGTAGCAACACATTTCGTTATAAAGCATTTTTATCTCCAACGCGAGAGACTGTTGCCACTCATAAAAATGAGTGCGAAAATGAGCGCTTTCAGAGTTTTTAATTAATATTTCTGCTGATTAAAGTCTTACGAAGATGGAAATAGACGAAATGGCTTCCTGCGAACTTTTCGTCTTGGTAATAATGCATTTAATATTTGACAATGCTATTTTTATTTCATCGTAAAGCTTAAATAATTTTTATTAACAAACTCTAGAATTTGAAAGAGAGCATTGGCAACAACATTCGAAATGAAGCAGATTTTCGTCTCCAGCTCGCGAGACTGTTGCCACGCAGAAAATTGAGGGCGAAAGTGATCGTTTTTACGAGTTTTTAATTAATATCTCTCACTTTTGCTTTTTTTATTAAATTGGAGTACGACTTCTTTCAGAACCCAAAAAAGAACTGTAGAAAGTATAGTGACGATAGCTATGGTAGTAACTAAGTTATTCAGTTACTACCATAGGACAAACAAATACGCTTTGTTCTTTACATAGATTAGAGGTAAAAACTATGTTTTAGGCTTATACCCGTGAGAATAAGGCAATCTGCATAAATTAAATCAGGTTGTACAGAAGTGAATTAATGTAATGAATTCCGATTCTTTCTCTTAAATGCCGTCCAATTATACCAAAGTTCAAGTATTATTCATTTGCACCTGCTTTTAATGATGCAGTATGAAACATTATATCTGGCTGTTTCTGAAGGCCTTTATGGAAATTAACGAAACATCAGTTACGAAACGTTTAAATTTAGTCGATAATTAAAACAATCCAATCAACGGAATGAATTTAACATCAAACTCCTCGTAGTTGTCTCCATTAACCGAAAACGCATTGTGAAGTAATTGGATGTTTTCAAATGCTTTGTTAATTAAATGGATGCCGCGTGAATAATTTAAGGATGGGAGAATAAGATTTTTCTCTATCGTTTTTCAATAGAGGTTGCTGTCTGTATTGTAAACTGCGAAATGTCCTTTTAACCGTGTCTAGACATTTTAATTAAACTTCATTCCAAAATTAAAAGGTACTAACTGTTTGACAATTCAAAGCAATAATAGAAAATAAAATATATAAACAAAACGTTTTATGTTACACAGGTTTAGTTAAATGTACTGAAAAGTAAAACCTCATTTGAATAATTTTATTTTTTAAATTACATTATAGGCATAGTAATTTTAAACAATTTCAAATTAACCGTTATGTGTTGATCGACGAAATAAGTAAATAATAATAACAGTAATAAATAAAATCTGAAAGCTCTCAGATCTCATATTACCGCCAAAGATTACGCCCAAAGAGGCTGCTTTTTTTTAAAGTTTTGTGCATTACCTTTATTTATTAAATATCATGTTCTTCTCACTTAAACCACATAAAATTCAATTCAACGGAAACATCATAAAATAATTTTAGAAAAGCATATTTTTAGAGTTTCCGATAGACAGCCTCGCGCGTTGCAGATAGAAATGTTTATTTTCCGTACAGTGTTGCCATTGCTCGTTTTGAAATCGTTCAGTTTGTTAATAAAAAATTCGTTAACGTTTTACAAAATATGAAACACATAATAAAACGAACTTGAAATTCGGACGACCAGTGCCTGTGTTCTGGTGGATGATTACGTTATTCAAAATTGGATAGCTCTAGGTACCGTCGTTTTTTCACAGCGCGGAAAACATACATACGTTCATGCAGATTCTTCATTATTTAATTTATTTAAATATAATACAGGTCCATAATATTTGATGGCAACAATTTGAAAAATGAAACGAAAATTTATAGTGGTATAATGCAAAATGCCGTTTTGAAACTAATAACCCTCCTTGGCTACAGCCCCTTTGGGTTAAAAATGCAAATAACTACTTTTCTGTTATTTTTTTAAATTCGTGATATTGGTTTTAGAAAATATTAGGTTTCTTTACAGTATGAAATAGGCTTTCGAAACTGTAAAAATAACAAGTGGCTTAGAAATTTATGCTTCGCTGATGACGTACCTCAAATCTTAACGAAAGCATAATTCCATTGGAGAAAAGTAAACACATATCTGATTAGCAGTTTTCATCAAACGAATTACGTAAGGCAATGCTTTGAGCTTAATATCCTTATTTCTTCACATTTATTCCGGACAAAATTTGAACCAAAGATGCATTATATTACTTTCGGTGGTAACGTTGTTACACGAAATATATTGTAAATGATTTCTACACATAATATATTTATGCAAAAATTATAGTAAGCTGAAAGTTTATTTAAAATAAAGTATTAGTATTATCCCATCAAGCTCAAAAGTTGACTCCGGTCGAACAATGATTGTGATTCCACTAATGTTGCATCAATGTTTCCTGTGGAACTCCGAAGGAACTGATACCTCTTTATTATAAACTACCAGTATTCAACCCGTTTTCGGTTCTGTGTTTCGGCAAGAAGGCTTTCGTTGACTTCTACTATTTTGTTCGGCCCTTGGATTTATCGGAAGTTCCGTTTAGAATTCTATGAGTAAAAGCTTCCCACACATAATTGTTCTGATTTATTGCCCTTTTGTTAGCCACATTCAACTGTTGACTGTATTGTTTCCATTAATTCACCCCTTTTACTTCTTTGAACGAATTAAAGAAAGTAGTGTAATCATGAAAAATTCCAGATATCATATTTCAATGAAAATATCCATTTTGATAGCTATCGAATACAAATCAAAGATTTTTTGAGTGATATCTGTGCGTAAGGACACAATAAAGGACTCTTTTTCCCCAAATGAATTATGAAACTGATTTAAAATAGATTCAAAAGAGATCTTTTCGCGGCGTCTGTATGTACTATGCATGTATGTATCTCGTGTAACTCAAAAACGAGTAGCCTCAGAACGTTGAAATTTTGTATTTAGGACTGCTATAATATGCTGCTCTGCGTTTTGTAGGAAGAAGGTACGAAATTTTAAGCATTTGTTTTTTCAAAATGCATGGGAAAAATACAGCAATAACAGTTAATTTATATCTGTGTTCATAAAAACAAAATAGGGCTCATCGATATCAATTGTGATTATATCAAAGAAAAGCACAGAAGTCACACTTATCTTTAACTGACGCCTAATTACTTTGCTTGTCGACAGTTTCACGGTCAACGGAATATGTTAGTACCAAAAATAATATCCCTATTTTTAACTATAATTTCTGTACCCTGCTAAAAATGCTCCGTAGAAACCATAAAATGCTTTATGGGGAATGCGTAAAAACCCACAGACTGAAACCCGTACAACCGTACGGGTACCTATTGGCCAAATCCTCATAAAAACCAGTAAAAAGAAACCCATACAGCTGTACGGGTACCTGTAGGCCAAATCCCCCTAAGAACCCATAGAAGGAAACCCGTACAGCTGTACGGGTATCTGTAGGCCAAATCCCCATAAAACCCATAAACAGAAACCTGTAGAACATATGGGTACTATAAACGAAATTCTTGTAAAAACCCATAGCCAGAAACCAGAATTTTATGCTTATCCATAGGCCAAATCTCCAAAAAAATGGATATTCCGTAGGTCTATTTCCCATAAAAACCAGTTGACAAAAACTCAGACTATGCGGATACCCATAGGCCAAATCTCTGTAAAAGCCAGTATACAAAAATCTACAGACTAATACAGGTTGAACGCGGTTGCGTTAAAGAGATGATGGTCGATACCTGTGTTTATTTGTAATATCAGAAATGTTGGTATATGCATATTTAAGTGTGTATGTGTGAGTATTCAGAGAATCAACTTGTGGCGAAGTCACCTCCCTAAGATGACCGCCTCTGAACAAGACCAGTATTTCTGAAAACATAAGTATATTTTGGTACTGAAACATTCCCTCTGTAAGACAATCACCTGCAAAAAAAATTCTTGAAGTGTGACTGGTCACCTTAGAGAGATTCATTCGTAGAGGCAACATCCCTAAGACGACCGCCTTTAAACGATAAACGTATTTCTGACAACATTAGCATATATTGGCATTGAGCATCACCTCTCTAAGGTCACCACTTGCAAATATGCCTTTTTATGTGTGGCTGGTTGCTTTAGAGAGACCTCCCTATGTGTGGTGCATATGATTACTGTTATTGCTTCCGACAAAAGTTTTTAAGAAATCAAATAAATGAGCATATATAGTAAACACCTCTCTAAAACAACCACTTGCGTTTCCAGTTTACTCTGACGGTCTTAAAGAGATGAACTACTGATCGTCTTAGAGAAGAGGTGGAGACGAGAGGGTTCAGTGTATGTTTTTTTAATTTTAAATCTTTTTGTTGGTTACAAAACAGAAATAACCTTATTTTCAACAGTATCCAAATAAATGAAATAAAAGTAAATAAATAAATAATTTAAAATAATCAGTAGACAACAACAATACAAATGAATTTTGGTTTACTGACACCAGTATTAATTTCATTGTTTAGAAAGAAGTCTATTGACGTCAGTTAAACAATTAGAATAAACCCATATAAACCAACAGAAGATTTATTTGCCATCTATTTCTATTATGTTGATAACAGTAAAAAAAACCAGTGAAAGTCAATATAAACTAATACCAAATTAGTAGAAAGTTCTGACATTGATGTTGGTTGTATGGGTGTCAGATGATACCAGTAAGAAAAACCCACAGAGATCAATAGAAACCAGTAAAATCGGGTACCAGTAGAAAGATTTACTGGTTACTATGGGGCAGTTTGAAATCAGTAAGAAAAACCCGCAGAGACCAACAGAAACCAGTAAAAGTCAACAGAAACCCATAGAATTTTATGGGCACTCATAAAACATTTTACTGGTTTCTGTGGGGCATTTTTAGCATGGTGGAACTGCATATATTTCACCTTCTGTAATTTTATCTAACCCTCAAAAATTTAATCGCCAGTATTCTTTTTTTCCCAAATTATAACGTTTTCCTTCATTTGAGTGAAATGCTTTGTGGAGTTCCACACTTTTATTTCTCAGTTCAATGTGAGGAAACTCTTACACTGATAAGCGAATAATCGCTTGAGTGTGTGGACAGAGACGTAAGACTCAAGAAGGGTTAACTATCCTTTATTTCTCAAAATGAGGATGAACACGGTCTGCTCCTATGTCAGAGCCTACAGCTAAACGCAACTAATGCTTAACAAAAAGATATAGTCGAAGCTGTCAGGATTCTAAGTAGTTGACCTCTAAATCTGAATTAAGTAGGCGAAGCTATCAATTTAATTTATTCTAAATACCATTCACGAAATATTATATCATTTAAAGGATTAAACTGAAATACGGCCGAGCGTAGTAATAACTTAGAGACACACGTAGTGAAAGGCAAACGCGCACTAGCCAGGAACTCTGGCTCTCTAATGAAGTCAATGAAGCATCGACTTAAATACTACTCTTACTCATTAAACGCTTTTCTGAAAATATATTTTGGTAGAAAATTGTAAGCTGAAGGTAGAAGATATAGGAAAGGTGCATAAACTTAAAATAACTGCTATGAAATTAGGATAAACCTTACAGCTTCATAAATTAATATGAAACATTAATGTTTTCAACTTATTTCTACTCAAATCAATTGAAAGTTATAAGCGAGAGAAAAATTTGAAAAATCAGAAGAAAGTACATAGTTTTCTGTGGAATCAGAAGAAAAAAGATTTCCTATTCTGATAAAAATGTGTAAAATTTTTTAAAGTATAGAAGTATACTTTCCTGAATGGTAACAAACACCTGCATGATTTTTACAGTAAACAATGGTAATTAATAAGTACCTGGTTATAATAGAATAACCTGGTTAATATGCATTAATTTATTTCAAACTTTTTACTATTCCGAAACTATTTTACTACTTTAAAAAAGAAAGATACAAAAGTACAGTTGTGGCTTCTAGAAAATCAAGCTCGGATCTTGAATGTTTTTAAATTCTATCATGCCAATAAACTTCCGATTTTCTAATAATCGAGTAATCGAAAGCACGAAACTTTCTATGGTATGAATTGGATGGCAATGAGAATGGGAAAATTAAAAAGTGGAAAATAAATCCAACTTTAAAGTTGTATATACATTTCGAGACTTAGCGATAAGATTAAACGAAATCAAATAACAAATAAATACCATTAAATAAAGATCAAACTAATATGGATCCATTATTTCATTATTTTTTTTTTTAATATAGTTCAAACTTTGGGAAAGATAAAACAATAAAGTTAAAAAAATAAGTAAACTCATGAAATTAATCAAAAGCACGATGTTTTGGGCAATAACACCTGTTAAACATTGATAATAATGCTTAAATTTAACAATAATTTGCCCCAAATTGAATATTAAAAAATCTCAACTTGAGGTGATAAGCGCATTGCATGCGAACAGGAAAACAATTGCTGGTCTTTTAAGTTGCGGAACGGCAAAGGAGAAGAGGTTTTTTTTTTCCTTTGAGCTTCCTTTGAGCTTGAGTAAGTGCGTCCAAGCCACATACAATTTCACCGCTCTTTGTTTTTTTTCTAATATAAGATGCCTCAACTGATATAAGTACATCCACTATCCACCTTTGGTATACAGTGATTGTCAGTAAAATATATTGAGTATATTGAGGGAATCATCAAGTCAGTTATCGATCTGTCTCTCATTAAATTGTTATGCACACATTAGTTTGAGTATAGACCTCATTTTAAATTCATATTCTTTTAAAATTGTTAGATTCTAAGCGTTGTTTATGTAGAAATGCCTAAATGGTCAAAAAAGGTAGATCTTTTTCTGCGGCAAACACGTTTGTAGAAAAGGCGCATTTCAATTAAGCTCGAGGTTGCCTTTGAGGTCTTGCATACCTCTCCGATAGTTTTACAAAAATAAATTCAGTTCAGGATTGTCGAACAGTTTCATGAATGATTTTAACACGTTTGACAAAACTGGATCAAAATCCTAGATTTTTGAAAATCATGCAATGAAAAAAAACATATTGGAATATTCGAGACACTTTACAAGTTCTTGTCAGAAATATGAGTTTCAGGTTTCAAAGATAACATTAACAGCCTACTTAAAACAATACCAAATCTTATTCAAACAATAATTGCCCATATAAAATGCTCCCGTCGCCATAATGCCCTCACATAACTGTATCTGGAAATTCGGTTATTAGTCGTAAGAATCCGAGGTAAAGGCATGCTTGATTTTTCATGTTTCTCTTTTTTCTAAAAGCATCTATATTTTTAGCGCTACGGACCAAATACTAATTTATTGCAGAAAAAACGTACTCGGCTTTTATATGGTTTAAAAAAAACAATAGAATATTTTAACTTCTGTAAAATAAAGTCCGAACACACTTTTAGAACAAAATAAAGCAATGCAATAATTTTCATCCCAAAGGGGCAATTTGCACAAAAGGGCTATTCGTTTTGCTTTGACGTTTTGCGTTGGTTCACTATAAACGGAGTTTCATTTTTCAGATTGCTGCCACCAAATATATGAGCCCTGCATTATATTTAAAGAAATGAAGACTTATGCATGAATAATGAAGGATCTGCTTTGAATGTATGTACGTTTCTCGCACTGTGTAAACGCAACGGTACCTAGAGACATCAAATTTTGAATAACGTAGTTCTCCACTCGAATCTGCATCTGCAAGCCCAAATTTGGAATCTGGAGTTTGTTTTACTATTTCATATTTTGAAAAACTTTACGAATTTTTTATTAACAAACTCAACAATTTCAAAGCGAATGTACACTGTACAGGAAAAAACATTTTTATGTCCAGCGCGCTAGACTGTGTATCGGAAATTCTAAAGATGTGCTCTTTTTAAATTATTTTGTGATACTGCTGTTAAATTGAATTTTATAGTTAAAGTGCGAAGAACATGATATTTAATAATCAAAGGTTAAAATAATGCTCCTTGGGCGTAATATAAAATCTGAAAATTTTCAGATTTAAAAAAAATTATTAATTAAATTAATTTTTAATATTTAAAAAAGAACCCTTTTATGGTATTTAAATAATATCATTGTACAATATGTACGAGAATACTGGAGAGAAGCCATAGATTCTGAATGAGGATGTTAGAAATACCCTAAAGTGCAAATATCGTTAAGGGGTGCACGAAATAAAAAAATTTGAGAATGTTGGCTTAGCCAATCGGATAGATCATTGATAGCCATCCAGTGGTCTAACGCCATAGCCCACACTTTTAAGAACTGTTCCTCTAGAACACGAATCTGACAAATATAATTTACAATTTCATTTAAATTATCTCGACCATATTTTGTAGGCTTTAAAACGCTTTCCCTTTTTTGCTGAAGAAGAAGGACCTATATCAGATTAAAAACCTTTATCGATTTCGAAGGCAGAGTCCACCAAATTTCTTGTTTGGCAAATTTTTAAAGGTTGTAAATTGTTTGAAATAAAGTAAACCCTCGCGCAGTGCAGATTTACGGAACACGATTTCACCTATATGCGTTACCTAAATTACGTCTATTTGATTTTTCCAACTCTAGAATTTCAGTCGTAAGCTTGTTCAATGTTCCTCCATCGACAATCAATGTTTGTTGCCATCAATTCTGGCAAGAAGTTATGAACATTTTTAAAGGATTTCTATTGACTGAAAATAAAGCAAAGAAATCGTAAAAAGTTGCAAATGCAATTGACGACGAAGGATTGTCAGAGAGGGAAGAAGAAGAATTCAAGGAATAAATCGGGAAATGATGAATGAAGAACTGGATGGTTTTTAACACTAGCCACCAGCGAAAGCAGTGATGGTGAAGAAGAAGTACATTTAACGCACAAGAAATTAAACGTACTGGTGAAACAATTACATGAACTGCTTCCCTTTACAATGGAGATTGACCAAACGAAAAAAGAGAAAACTTTACGAAATGTATTAAAACATCTGCGCTCCTTACCACCATAGAGAGGTACGTTAGACATTGTCCTAAGCATATGAAATATGTGTATAAAGTATTTATTTATAAAGAAATAATAAATTCTTCGAGTAATATTTTTGTTTGTTTCTTTAATTATAACAATATTTAGTTTTGTTTAAATTATGCATAATTTTTAATCTGAATTATTTCAAAGAAATTTTTTTCCATAAATGTTAAATTTGCAGAGTCAGATTTTCCACGAGCAGAATGCTTTGCCATATGCTTTGCCATACAGTAACCCTTGTTAGACACAAGGGTTACTTTATGGCAAAGCATACGAGGGCTGTCTACCGAAGGGAAATGACGACTTCGTAGGAGAATATCTAAGAGAAACTGGGCTGTACGAGAAAAAGCATGAAAACCAACCATGCAAGCAGCCCGTTCGTCTGGGTTCGACCTAGATCGAGGTATGACCATTTAGTTGCCACTGATAGGAACATGCCTTATTTTAAAAGCAAGTTTCTTTTCGGTTTACCAACTTTTATAACAACATTCAAATCTAAATAGCAATTTTGAAAAGACTTCTAAAGAAAACGTTCTAATAAAATGCACATATTACCAACACTTCTTGCATCAAAATGCAATTCTTTTGTGCTTCAATGAAGTTTTCATTCTTCTCTCATAGAAACCTTTACCTGCTTAATTCCGAACATCCCGGCGCTCCGCCAAAGAGCTTTGAAAGTTAAATTTACCACATCGCAAAGACTAAATATATTTGCATAACAAATTCAACTTTTATTCAAGTTTCTTCCGTTGAGCTTTAGAATTTTTTTTTTTTGTAAACGGTTGCTTTTGTAATGGAATTCGAGAAAGAAATGCTTTTCACATCTTCTCTTCTTCGCGTAAGATAAAAATTTTGAATAAAACACAGAATATAATTTAGGTCGTTAAAGCAGATAGTGAAATGAATGTACGTAGTTAGTTTATATTTTACCAAAAAATAAATATTTAGACAAGTTTAGTTTCTGCCATTTATTTGTCAACATGTGAGTTTAGACGAATTATTTTAACAGCTCTCTTATTAGGCCAAAATATAATCTTTCTTTCAATCTGGCAGGTGAAACACTACACCAGAGAGAAGGATTACAAAAGTTTCTTCCTTTACTAAGCTTAGCGAAAAAGTACCCTTTTTTACAACACTTTAAATAAGAATGAACTTTGAAAAATTTTTTCATAATTAGTTCTTAAGCATTTTAATGCTTTCTGCAGTTTCAAATCATTTTACTTGTTTCTTAATCTTCTGTACCTCACGCTTTTTTAGAAGATTTTGTTTAATTCATTGAAGTTTTTTCACTGTGGGTGGAATCTGTATACCGATGATTAACTTGATTCTTGAAAATGCTACTGAATTCAAATTTTTTACATACATTGTTAGTGGATGTTAAAGCAATGTGATGAAACCATTTTTTCAAAATTCGATTTAGATTTTTTTATTATCTAATATTTAAACGATTTTTCGTATACATCTGCGTTTAACGAACAATTTTGAAATACCAGAATTTTACTTTTTGCATATTGAATGGAGCAGAAAAATTTACAGGGTGTATCAGTATAGCGGTGACAAACTTTCAGCAGAGATAGAGTACACCTAGACGATGGGAAATCACGTAGAAAAAACGCTTAGTGAGAAACGCTTTTCTAACGCAGTACTGACGATAAAAAAGTCAAGAAAGAAAGGACACGAACTAGGTGAAGAAACATGTTTATTATTCGGAGTACAACAAAAACAAAGGAAAAGCAACATAAAGAGACAACGATCATCATAAAAGAAGGCGTTCGAAATTACGACCCGGAACGTGATGCAGCAACCGTGTACTATGCTAGGAAAGCGTTTCCGACTATGCATTGCTATGTGATTTCCCATCGTCTGTATCTTTCCTGAAAGCTTGCCACCGCTGTCCTGATACACACCGTATTTTCAATGACTCTATAAGGTATTTTCTCTCCTTTCTGTATGCCTTCGGGGTGTAACGGTAGCACACTCGGCCAGGTTCGAGTCCTGGCGAAGGCATTGCACATTTCTCACATCTCCTAATTTAAAATACTTAATACAACATAGAAAATACTCTACAACATTTGTTTAATGCTACTTATCATCTATGATTTAAAATTTTAACTCCCAAACGTATATCTGATATAAAGTAGTGAAATTTTCAGATTATAAAACAAACTTTAAGTGGATTTGTTATGTAATATTGTTCCTTAATTTTGATTATCACTATTTAATTTTAATATCATTTTTTTTAATTGTGCAGTCTTAAAGTAATTGTTACAAATTGATTTTTTTTAAATTGTAGGTGTTTACTTTAAATTAAATTTGTAATGTTCTTATTATGCTTTAAACGTGAAGCTTGGTTTTAACTTTTAGTTTTTGTTTGAAAAATTAAATTTAGTTTTAATTGGTTTTATTATTAGGTTTTGTTTGAGGTTGTTTTGGATTGGTTCCTAAGGTTATTTAACTTTTAAAATTTTAAAGTTTTCTGTTTCGTTACACTAGTTTGGTGTGTAAACTTGATTAGTTTTTTTTTTTGCTTTGTTTAATTTTTACCCCTCTTTCTAAAAGTTATGAATCCATATTTTCTGACTCAGGAGGTATAATTTTGGCAGATGTAATGAAGAAACTGAATTAATAGAAAAGAAACTTAATTAGTGAAAACTTTTCTTAATAACGGTAATTAATATACTGTAAGCAAAGTCATTTGTAGTCATTTGTAATAAAAGTTTGTCATTTGTAATAAAACCGTATATATATTAGAACGAATTGAAACTGCTTGTACTGGAATGAAATTTCAGTACATAGAATTTGACTAAGTGTAATGAAAGAAGTTTATTTGACAGAATTAAATTTCGCTACTATATGTTAACTCTATTTTCTCCAATGAGTGTAAGCTGATGTAACGGAAAACATTTCAATTCCTGGAATTTGTTAAAGCTATTTTCTTAACACTGGCAAACAACGTTCCTCAAAGTGACTCTTTAGTCAAACGGTCTACCATATGTTCTTATTGAATTTTCTGTACCCTTCACGAGCTGGGTTCTTCTATATGTAAATGCATTACTGGGTGCGCTTTGCGAGCGATGGAAATTTTGGCCGCCGAACGTTTTCCTGTATTAGATATGGGCCCTGCACACGAGGCTATCTCAGAGAATGTTGTTTACGTAGCTATTTGGCGGAGAGGAGTTTGACCTCTCGGGGTATACTTGAAGCATTGAAGTGCTGCACTGAAAATGAGACATTTGTGAAAGCCGGAAGACTCACACTCACGAAGAAACTCAGGTTCGTCTCTTGGCAGGTTGCAGGAACTGAGCGACTTTGCTTCATCTCCAAGTTCAAGGTAACCGCCAAGTGAAGAAAAACGTCTGTTCGGGTTTTTCGAGAGGCTGAAACGGAGACAGGCTGAGAAGAAGTGACCCACCACCCTAGCAACAAAATGGAGACAGAGCAGAAACGACACGTAGTTTTTTAACATGAGGATGGCTGACAACCCCATGGCAGCACTGAACCCTGCAGACGGACCGAAGAGAAGGACTACCCAGTGAGATTGTCTTACACCCTGCAATTTATCAAATCTCATCGTCATATTTTTCTTCGTTTCTTTCTAGTTTTCAAGGTTGCTCGGTCGACAATCCAAGTTAAACTTAAATACAAAAAAGATATTATATTTGCAAGCAATACGGCCTATTTTGTTATATGCACTTCCGGTATGGGCAGCTACATCAAGAACAAATAGACAAGCTCTGCAAAGGCTCCAAAATAAGTATTTACGTATTATTACGGATGCGCCTTGGTTTGTTAGAAACTCTACAATACACAATAGTTTGAAAATAAAGCCGCTGGACTCTGAAATACTGGTAGCTTCACATAACTTCTCTAATTGCGATAAACATAGTAATAACGCAGTCAGATCGATTGGAGATTATGATTATACTATAATACAAAGATGTAAAAGGCCACGGACAATACATCATAATGTACAGTGGTGAATGTAAATAATGTAAATACTGTATATAGTATATTTTTAATTGAATATTTCTTTGAAAATTTCTTTTTCAAATTTCATTTTTGAGTTAGTATGTTACTTGTATGTAAATATGCTATTGGACTTTGTAAATTTCGTCTTCAACTTACATTTGGAGGCTGCAGTTGCTCCGCCCATCACGTGACGAGCACTTCGTTGTTACTCCAAGCGAAAGAACCTCTATGTAAAGAAGGAAAGGCTCCATAGACGTGATGTAAACCACTTTGTCTGCAATGCCGCTACAAAGAAAAGGGAACATTCGCCAAGGGATTTGGCGACGGAATCTGTTGACGAGAATTTCCCCTCTGTGATGTACCGGTTCTTTGGTACCTAGCCGACATTTTTCCCCTCCGCGGCGTGTATAGGAAATTGAGGAACACGGGTTAAGATGAATCGTTCTTTGACTTGTCGCAATAATTTAAACTCGGAAATGATGAAATATTAGGTGAAGTTTCACTTTCACTGGCTGTTGAACTTCCATTGTCCATATCGCTACTTGAAACCAAAGAACCTATTCTTTGTTTAAACTCTTGCTAAACGTAACGGTCGAACCTGTCCAAACCAACTTCGACATTCAGCTTCGAGCTTTGGCGCTTTTTGGCGACAGATATTTCACGCATGCGCAGTTGTTTCCCTTTTCGTTGGAAGGGAGCCACTTCTGCTTCTGCGAAGTTTTCCTTCTTAACAGTACATATTCTTTGGATTTCTTTTCAAATTTCATTTTTTGAGTTAGTATGTTACTTGTATGTTAATATGCTATTGGACTTTGCAAATTTCGTCTTGAACTTACGATTGGACGCTGCAACTAATATGCCTGCCATTCGAAATGCTATCCAAGAAATGCTATCACCGGATATTATCTAGAGAAAGCTTGGATTCTGTTTTCCGCCATGAGATACCTATCGTTTCGTCACAAGATATGCCTGAGTTAGATACGCCGTTCCGGAAGTTTCCAGCACTAAAGTGCAGATGTTTTTCCTTTTATCGGATTAGACAAGTTTTCACTTCATTCTAGGATTGTTAAAAGAGATTATGGATGAGTAAAGATCTTCGGATCGAACACTCATGATTTAGGAAGATGACCTATGACCTATTTTCAAGGTTCTGCATTAAGGAATCGTTCCAGTCCCTTCCTCCTCTCAGCGTTGTATTCTACTTCCTCTCTTTGTACCCCACCGAGCTGTAACAGGGTACAATATTAGATTTATATATAGTACTGTTCTAACATAGGTGTACTGACACAAAATCGGATTTTTTCTGAAATAACATACCAATTTTTTTACATATTTCGATTCTACTACTCAAATTATGCCTAGATGTTAAATTTTGTAAACTTTGGTGCGAAATTTACGGAGAAATTCAAAATTTTAACTTGGCGAATTTTTTCAGTTTGCGCCAAGAATAGTTCACTTGGCGAACTTCTTAATATACGACAAGCTATTTTCCTTTCCCTTTTTACATGAGCGTGAGTGGAAAAAAATCACAACTTTCAAATAATTTTTCTTTATATTATATTTTTACTGTAATTGTTATTATTTTAAGTAATTTTTTTCGCTTTCGAATTTTATTTTAATTGTTTTAAGTTGCATGATTTCTTTCAAAAAACCGTTTTAAAACTTTCTATTTACTCATTCGAACTGCTTAGTTTAAATAAAAGGTCCATCTTTTATTTTTTTCAAATAGCTTTCTTTATATTATATTTTTTAGTCATAGTTATATTTTAGGTCATTTTTAAATTTTCAAAATTTTATTTTAATTGTTTGTGCTGCATTGTCTCTTCAGATAATTGTTTTAAAATTGTCTATTTATTCATTCATGCTGTGCATTTTAAATATATTTATTAATATAAAAATTTTTCAGAATTTGATTTTATTTATCTGAATTGCATTTCTTTCGAAAGCATACTTTGTGACCCAGACTACGATGCATTTGAAAACTGCATATATTCAAAGAGAAAATACAGTAAAGCACAACTGACACGCCTTTCAATAGGCAGTTCAGGAAAGATATATAAATAAGATATATATATATAACCGACTCAGGTTGCTGGTGCAACAATCAGGATAACATGACTGACTTGTAGTGCCCATTGAGAGGTGAAGCAGGTGCAGTAATAAATAAATAAGTAATTATAACCGACATTTTTAACTTAGGATGACATTCATACATTGCTTTAAACAGTTTGATCATTGTGCCCATTGCTTTACACAATTTTAACATCCTACGTTTAGTTTCTTAAAATGTTATTCACATTTTAGTCAAATATTTTATTTTTGAAATCGCGAAAATCAAATATCATAAGATTAAAAAAGTTTTATATTAAAAAAAATACTAAATTTTATGCAAAAATTTATTTTTTCTTTTTAATGGTTTGCTCTTTTTCTTCAAGGATTCTGCAAATATATTACAAAGCATCTAACTTTTCGAAACATCTTGGTATTTCTGACATTCATTTTAAATAAAGTTATCGCCTTCCGTTTCATAAGGGACCCCAAACGGCCGAGCAGCAAAGTCGCTGAACACTGGTAGTTCGCTCCAAGGCTCGTATTCCTGCAAACGGGCTGGTTGCATAGGCGTTTTCGAGGTTTTTCTCATGTGTAATGTGCCTACGAACTGGTTTCCCTTAGAAAGTTTGTCACGAACGCATCCCTCCTTTAGACAGATAGCCCTGCTTTACCGTAACTTAATAATCCAATTCAATCCATTTCATCAGTATTTGGTCAGAACCTTTATCAGAGGTAAACTTTTTAGAGGCTAGGCATTTTGAAGGCATGAGATGAAAGGAAAGACTGGTTTCATCAAGAGGGAAAACGTCTTTAGATGACATCCATATACATTATTGGATAAATTCCTGAATCTTCAAATAATTCGACTGAGAAATCATGGGATTCTCCGTTTATGATACGATATGATGTTCTATGATGTAATTTAAATTTATGCCAACCATATAGTCGAAAACTAGTCGCTCTTTGCGTTAATCTGCAGTGATATCGTTTTTGTCTTTTCAGTCAGCACAAGCTCAATTGATGGTATTTGCTGATTTATACGTCCAAGTGTTTTCTCTTTGAATACCCAAATTCCTTGAAGTATTCTGAAAGTATATTCAAAAGCATCCAACTTTTCGAAACATCTTTGTATTTCTGACAGCCAAATTCCCCTTCAAATTTTTGCTTACTTTTCTCCCTAATTTTGTACTTTTATTCTACATTTATTTTCAGTGCTCACACAAGAAAATTAAAATTTTTCGATTGTTGCGCTTCCATAAATTTTGCATACTTTTCAAATTTTTTAAAATATCAGTTGCATCAGTTGCGTTTCAGCTAAAGGCAGCTTTATATTTTCTAGAAATTTTAAATATAAATAAAGTTTAAAGAAAAGTCCAAAGGATAAATATTTTAATTGAAAGATTTGTTTGCTAAATGACAAAGAAATAAAACAGCTCATAAAACATCAAACGAAAGTTCTCAGTTTTAGACAATTCGATTTAAGTGAAGTAAAAAAAAACTAGCAGACGATAACACGGCAAATGTAAAATTTTACTATTACAAATATTTAAAAAATGAAAAAGGAAAGAAATTTTTAAAAAAATTAAAAATCTGAACAAATCACTTATAATTTAAAAAAACATAGCTTTTCATATAGTATTAATAAATGTTTATTACGCATCATTGAAGGAAAAAATTCCATATAACTAATTCTCTGTAAAAATTTATTTCAAATTTAAGGTTAAAAATAGCTGTAACAATTCACTGTAACAAAATCCATAAACCATATTTGAACGTATACCCTGCCCTTTCCAGCTTAAAAATCCTTACCTGGCTTTTATTTTTTCAATAGTTGGACAGAGACTTCCAACTACAAAAGTGTTTTAAATGACAAAAACCTTCATGTTTCGGCAACGTCCCTTTAAAAAAATATTAATTTTCGACAAATAACAAAATCTAACTTTTAACGCGATCTCCCGGTTCCTAGACTTAATTTAGGGAAGTTTTGCAGTCGTTATGAAAAAATAACATTAGAAGAAATTTGACTCCTATGTGACAGAAATTCACCATATATTTAATTAAAAAATTTGCAGTTTTTGATGTCATTCTTAACTTGCCTTGATGGACCGGCTAATTAATTTAAAAGAATTCGAGGAGATAAGTTCAAATGAAGTGCAAAAAAATGTGTATAATTTAATAGGCCGTGGAAGGAAGTCATGTGTTGTCCACATCAGATTTTTTTTACCGAAAACGTTTCGAATAATTCTTTCGAAAACAAACAGGTTTTGGAAAAGATGATCAATAGTATATATAAAAGAAAAACTGCCATTCAGCCTTAAAAAAACGCCTTTAAAATATTTAGGGAAGAAGATTTTTTATTGAAGCCTTCTCAAAAGCCTTCAGAAAATTCTTCACTTCGTTATTTCGTTGATATTGATTAACTGATATTTGTAAATAAATCTGAAAACCAGAAATATCCGAAAACAAATTTCAGCCACTGTATCTGAAAAGAATGAAGGTAACTGAAAACGTAGATTGTTTTAAAATCTCAAAGAGCGTCAAAACCACTTCGTGGAAAAGGGAAATAAAACATTTTTTTTCAGGTGCATATTTTATGTGCATCTTTAGTGGTAGGTTTTGATATATAAACAGAAGCATCAGAGGCCAACAAAATTCATAGATATCATTCTACTTGGTTTCACTATCTAATATATGACAAAAGTTTCTTCAATACTTTGCAACTCGTGATCTGAAGTTAGAATTGTTCTTTCTAATTCAATCTCTGACAAATAATCCAGTAAAACACCACTATCACTCTTGTTTTAAAATTTTAGCTATTTGATATATATAATTACGGGCTTCTGGCACAATTATTCTCACCTGGCGAACATTAACCTATCATTACATCCCAAAGCTCGGTACTTATTCTCCATTATCAGATCCAGATTATATACATTATCAGATCCATTATCAGATTTAGGCATCGTAAAATCTCGAAACCGTTTTTGGAAATGGGTTTTATTTCACGAGAAAGCAAAGCCTTTTTAAAATACCATCAGTTTGCTATCATACAATGCGTAATGTAAAATATTTTTTCTATGAAAGAAAAAGTTTAGAAAAATTATTCGTATAAAGCAGCAAAACATGAAACATTATTACAGAAATATTTTTCTACAACAGAAGTCATATGATGTTATAATAAACTCCATATAAATTTACAAATCTTTAAAAATTTTAATAAAAATTATCTACTATTAAATATTTGCAAAGAGATGACTATTCTTTGGAGAAGTCAAACAACAAGAATCACCTTAATATTCGTAAATTTTGCAGGACTAGTTTCGATACCAGCTGCCTCAGCTGCTTAAGTGCAAATGAACAAGATAATACGTGGTAAGATAAGATAAGATAAGAATCGCTTGACAGACGTTAAACTACTGGCGCCATCTGTTGATGAAAGAATAAAACTAAAACATAATTTCCTTAAAGGCTGAAGATAAAGTTAGACTGGAATTAGGGTCGTTAACTAGAACAAAGTTGTTTTTTTAATATGAAGCGCCTCTAGAAAATCAATCTAATTCACCAATGGAAGATCATTTTTGAATAATTTTGGCTGAAGAAATATGAAAAATGTGATTTTCAGACCAACAGTGCTGGGCAACAGAGGACTTCTGTGTTTCCTTTTCCCTAATATATGCCTCGTGTTCTTTAATGCGAAATTTTAAGGCTCTCTTAGTTTGAAAAATGTAAATTAAACCGCACTGGTAAAGGATCCTGTAAATACATCAGGAATTCATATCCGTAATGAGATCCTAAAGTATGGAACTCGGAATTTTATTGATATGAAAAAAACGATCCGAAAGTTACATTTCTGTAAAATATGTGCAATTTTATAGCTAATCGATGAAAAGAATGACAACAGAATTCTTGTAATCTTCTTAAATGAGAGCGCACCTTTTGATGTGTTTAGACGAGAATTTTTTAACTGCTTGGTTAATAATTTTGAGTGAAAAGCTCCTGCCAATAGCAACTACTTTTAAATAATTTAGTTCTTGATGAAGAGCCAGTTTGGAGGAGCAAACGTGAAGTGCGTGGAAAACAGAGGAATAAAATGAAACTAACTTCTGTTTAGTTTGATGGCATGATTTGAAGTGTGGTGGAAGGCAAACCGATAAAGGTTTACGGTAAACAGTAGTACTGAAGCTGAATATTTTACGTGTGACCAAAATGTCTAAAAACGGAAGAGAACTGTGTGTCTCAAGTTCAAAAATGAACTGAATAGTAGGATCAATAAAATTCATTTTTGAAATAATTTTATTTAAATCATCTGTGTTACCGTCACACAGAGTTAAATGTATCATCTACGTAGACGGGAACTATACCGAAAAGTTCAAAATTTCGAATAATTGGGATTCATAATAATGTATGTAGATATCAGCAAGGATGGGACTAAGAGGGCTTCCCATGGCTAATCTCTCAGTTTGCTTGTAACACATATTTTGGAACACAAAGTGTGTTTCAAATGGAGTTGAGTGAGGGAAATTAACTCACCAATTTTGATGCAGAAGAAATGAAATTCAGTCTAGTTTCTAGAAATCTTAATGCACCTTCTATTGAAACATTGGCAATTTATGATTTTACATTAAAAATGAGTAAATTTCTAGGAGAAAGGCTTTTAACTTTTTTGTAAACTCTATTGAATTTTTAGGGTGTAAATGTTAGTATCTAAAAAAGTTGAAAATCTAGAATTTGATACAATAGGGCGCAAAGAAATACCATTTTTATGAATTTTGGGAAGAGCATATAATCTGACACAATTCCCAAAAGATGGGATAAGCGATTATGACTCTCCGGCCACCTCTGTCGATCTAGAACATTGTAGTTCTTTTTCTCGCGTTTAGATTTGGTTTCAAAACTTATTGTTGAATTTTAGAGTATGGAAGATAAGATGCCTAATCATTTCTTTCTGTGTATCTGAAACTTTATTGAATTTGAAAACTTTTTCGATAGGAGTCAAAATATTTGGAATTGAAGGTATTAAAGTTTTATGAGAAGTTAAAATTATATTTCAGATTTCTCTTTTGTTCTTCTGATGAACTAACACTAAAAATATCAACTACTGGCTTAAAATGTTTGCAATTGGAAGAATTTTTGAAGTATTTAAATTGAATGACTGTGACAGAAGGTTTAGGAATTTAAATGCAAGGGTTTTTTATGACGGTTAACTATATTCTCAGTTCTAGACCGGGACTTCTGTTCAATGGCAGTGAATTTTGGATACGAATTAGCAAAATTTTTTAAACACGATTGGAAGATTTCTGGAATACTAATTGCACGGCGTGTTATTTTAACCTAAATTATAGAAGACATGGAAAACAGAAAGAAAAAATAGACCTGTTTGGAGTTCTCATTATTCAGGTTAAAATAATACGCCGCACATTGTTCGGCGAGCCATTCATAACACGATTAATTGTTTATTGATATAAAATTTTAAAAAAAATAATAATAAAACAAAAAACAACAAAATATAACTGCAATAAATCCTTCTTTTCTAAACATTCATATTTTTAGTTTAATTGTTATTTTAATTATTTATGCATAGTTATTACGTTGGTGTTGTATGTTATATATTGTTACGAAATGTCCAGCTGCGATAAGATAGCTTCCCCGCAAAGCGATTTTAGGTTGCCAGAAAAGATCAAGGGAAGGTAGGCTTGCCACATTTGGGGCGAAATCGCCCATTTGGCGACAAAATTGGCCAATGGAGAACATTCTGCAACGAATTCTTACTGGTTTGCCCCAGAATATTCTCGAAGGCAGGCTCAAAGCTATTTATTCTGCCAGCACGCGGAGTAGCAGTCTACTGTCGAGTTGGTCGTCGAGTGCATCGTTTAGGCTATGGAGTGTATCGCGAGTTGCAGCGTGGAGAGTCTCGAGAGTACGTTGAGTTCTGAGAACGACCGAACCGAGTCGGGATTGATAATCTAGTACTTTGCCGTGTAGCCGTCTTCACCGTTATAGCCTGATAGCCTGTGTTACTGATTGTTTCAGCGTGTTTGTCGTAGCTTTTCGACGACTGTAAACGTGATTTTGGAACTGTCCTTAGTAATACTGACTAAATAAATTACGTTTTGATTCTTCATCAAGTGTTGTCGTTAATCAATCCAAATCCACGAAACCGTAAGGAACGCAACAATATTATAGACAGTGTAAAGGGATCGATAAAAAAAAACCATTCTTTCAAAAGGGGTTGATACAGGAAAAAGGTTGAAATACCTGGTTTTATGAGGGATCCCCTAAAGGTGCAAAATGAATTTATACAAACTTTAACGTCCTTATAGGTGAGAAAGCTTAAAAAACCAACTGCAGGCTTGTTCAGGCTGCGATCCCCCATTTTCCAGCCGGATATGCTAAAGAACGATACCACGAATGGGCGTATGGAGAAATGTGAAAATTTCTTACATTCTCTTCCACTTAAATGGTTGCAAGAGAGGATACTTAGTCAATTCAATACAGGTAATGTCTGGTTATCACCCATAACATTTTAAGTTCGTGCTATGTTGTAGGCTCTATTATGTTGTTCTGCAAAATGAGTTGCGATCAATGAGTTTTATCTTCGCTGGAATTCTAATCACGTAGCTTCGTTTGCCAGCTGGATTACGTTATGAAAGCATGCACGCTAAATGCAATGAATCGTCACAATTTAAGGAAGAAATTTCTTTAATTGCCGCGAACAACGTATGTAAAACTTTCACTGAATACTAATGCGAATACCTAAAATGTGTCTCTTTCTTTCCGTCAAAGTCTGATCATTTCTTTCTTTCTTTTAATTATTTAATTTTCGTTTATTATTATTATTATTTAAGTAGAGATTTTATGACAGTACAATTAATTAGGAAATAATGTCATTTACAAAATGTTTAGGTGGCTTTGTTTACCATTCTCCTCATTCATAGACTATCAAACGTCCAGTTAATTAAATTAGGAGTTCGTTAAATCTGATTAAATATAAATACCGGATTTTCTGGAGCATTTTCTTCCTCTTCTTTGTTTCATTTTTAACTAATTTTATCATCCGAAAAACCAGAGAGGGAAATCATGCGAGTAATTTAATTCCAAAACGAAAACGAAACACGGTTACAGTAAGAACCTAATAAATGAAAAGAAGTCGTGGATAAACTACTAGTAAATATCACAACATTATTTCTTTAAAAGAAACCTACATTCCAAAAACAGTAGATAGTATTATTAACATTTCGATGTATGGAAATAACTGAGCTGTTATATTGAGGACAGCTGAATTACCTTACGAAGCCCTAGGGGTACCTCACATGTATGAGTCTTCGCCGATGTAAGAGTCAGGCCACGATGTTCCCAAGAGTAACATTGGAGGAAGGGAGGCGTATGAAAACCCTGGCTACTATGAGAAAATCTCAAAACAATGAACTGGAACGTAAGTAATAGAAGCAAGGTGAAATCATATGTTTGGAATATTTCGTAAATCTAAGAACACCTGCCATGCCTAAGTTTCTTAACGAAAAACGTTCATAAAGTAAATTTCAATTAATAAATACAAGGGAAAAAATGGATGAAATGTTAATACAAAAATGCAAATATACCGAATGAAAATAAAAATAATCAAGGGAATGCAACTAAATTTGCCATCAGACGAAAATGAAGCGAACATTTATTAAATGTTTAAAACCTAGCTCTAAAAAGCTAAAGGAAAAAATATGAGAGATAAAATACGGGAGGAAATACTGTTATGTGAAGGTGTTAAATCTAAGATTGTGAAATAAAATGCCATCTCTACTTATATTTAATTCGCATAACTGTTAATTCTACTGCATTCAATTCGCATTTTTTCGAGAAAAAAGATAAGTTAGGAAAAATGGTTCATTAATTTATATCCTTAACCGATTACTTAGGTTTTTTAGCCATGCGTAACAGCATAACGGAAATACATTTCCTGATGTTAATATCCGAGATTAATTGACAACGGTTTTATGAAAAAATGCAGTTTTATTTGCTGTCATAAGTACTTTCGTTTTAATTACAAGGGATTAAATTTAATTAATTTTAAAAACTGCTGCTTTTTTTCGCGGTACATATGCCATGTAATATGTGCCGCGAAAGATAAGCTTTGGTGTTTTATTAAATTACTTTCAGCTTCCTGAAATGTAAAACTGCTCGAACTGATTAATCGCTTTTTGAAATTTAACTTTGAAGGAAGGAATAAAAGCACTTCTATTTGTTTGAAGATTAACCGACAAAACTGAAAATAACATGTTTCTAATTTTAACGTTTAATTAAAATTTAAAAAAAATAGAAGAAGTGGATTAAAATCTGTATATTTTTACTTAACTTGAAACTTTCATCATCACCATCGTTAGATTTATTTTTATGCAGCAAATATCGAAAATAAGAAGTAAATTTGGAAATTTTGCAGACAGCATAAGTAACACATAGTGCAAAATCTTATTAGGAAATAAATGTTAAACTATTTTTTCAAATTGCTAAGTTGTTGAACATAAATGAAAGATTTTAATTTATTCCATTTCCAATAGTCTTTTATCTTTATTTGTGCCCATTTAAAAATAAGGAAAGAAGAAAAACCGAGTTCAGCTCTGAGACTGTACACTACTTGACACTCGCTAGAAGAGTTATTTTTCATCAACGACTGCATGCTTCCCTAAAACAATGAAATTCCCCACCCCCCAGAAAGGAACTCATCCCGGTTAAAAGCCTTTGTCTTAAAGTTTAATAGTTCATTTATAAATAGTTTAAATTACTATTGAATATCAGGCTACACACTGCGAAACTTTCTTTCTTCTTTTTTTAACTTTATACATTCATTACTATTCTTCTTAGTTGAAGCCCACCAACGGCCGAGCGGTAAAATCCTTGGTAGTTCCGACCTGGGTTCGAATCCAGGTAACGGGCTGGCTGCATGAGCATTTTCGTTGTTTTCTCCATGTGTAACGTGTATACGAGGCAGTTTCCCTTAGAAAATCCTCCACGAAGGCATCCGTCCCATCAGGCAGATAGACCTAGTGTGCTTTGAACATAATAAATGAAACCGAACAGAACCTTGTTTGAAATTTCAAGCTAAAGTACTAATAAATATTTTACATGATTTTAAATGCTTGTTGTTTTCAATTTGCGTTGTAGAATTATAAACAAAGACAGATAAAAATTCATCTGTTATGCAAACTAGTAAATTTACTCAGTGTTAAAAGAAGTTAAAATGCAATCTTGTAAAGCCTCATTTAGTTTGTTAATCAGTTACATTATGTTAAACTGCTTTCATGTCCTTCTCGTTTCCCATTTTCCTGTCAGAATGAAAAGAGGTAATATTTAATGAAGGTTTTAGACGGCAGAATCAGAGCGTGTTCTGCCAGCTGAAGGCCACATCGTTAAATTGATTCTCTTGAGAGTAGTTTTCTGTGGCGTTGCGTTATTATCGCCATTAAGCTTGTCCCAGAGACTTTAGATAACAGCCAATTTGCTCGTTACGCTAATTTTGTAGCCGTTAGGATAACTTACCTTTTACTTAGTTATAAGGTATTTCCCCCATCTTCTTCGCATGCTTTCGTGGTGAAGTGGTCAGCACGCTCGGCGCGTCCGTGGTTCGAACCCCGGCTAGGGCATTGCTCATTTTTCATCTCTCCTGCTTCCAAAAAATCCTAATACTTATACAGTGGCGCCCGAACTTAAAAAGGGGTGCATGTGATTATTCACCACCGGGATTTGGCAATTGGGTCCCATAGTTCCCATTCGCCTTTTAAAAGGTATAAAGTATATAATGTGTTTCCCCCTCCTCCTTCTCATGTCTTCGTGGTGAAGTGGTCAGCACTCCCGGCGCGCATTCGAGAGATCCGTGGTTCGAGTACCGGCGAGGGCATTGCTCATTTTTCATCTCTCCTGCTTTCAAAAAAATCCTATTATCTCTACAAAGTTAATTTCATTATCTTTGGTTTAATCCATAAATGCTGGCCAGTCGGAGCGAATAATGCCTTCTGTTAACTTTTATTTGAGTTAAAGGGTCCTTTACACCTTTTTCCTGTCGCTGTGGCCCTTTACAAGACATAATAATAATTCACTTCTAAGTTTTAAGATGCTTCGTACAGTTTACGTTATCCAAGAATACGAAACGTCATAATCTTAAAAACTTTAAAAAAATCACTACGTTTCTTGCAAATAGATACAGATTTTCCCTTGGGAAATTTATGCATGAGATGGAAGTTAATTTCGTGACTTAAAAATTGATGAATTATACACGCAGATATTTTACAAGCTATAGGAAATACCTAAAATACAAAATGTACATAGCTCGCTCTGTCATAAAATAATATGAACATAGGTTTAATTTATTGCCTGTTTTTGAACATAATCAGAACACTCGCCGATCAAAAAATTATAGCTTATTCTAATTTCGGGAGCTATTCCATTAGTGTCCAGTTTCTCCTATCACTATATTCTATCATAGTAAACTACCTTTCTGACACGAGATATTACCATTAAAATGAATTTAAGAAGGCAGTTTTGATACTTCGGTTGACATATTAATTTTCTGCTGAAAGTTACAGTAGCTACCGCTTAATGTCAGTAGTACAGTTACAGTAGCTTATCCACGGCTATTTTGATAGCATCAACCGAATAATAACATTAAAAGATTACAAAAAATATCCTTTAAAAGAGTAACTGAGTTTAACTATTTTAATGTAAATATAACTAAAAATACATAAATATGCACTTTTGCAACATTTTAATTACGAAAGTGCGAAAGTTTTTGTCTGAATTTATTCATAATAATTTTAACACAAATGTTCATTTTTGAACTATTCATAATATTTTTAATGCAAAAGTTCATATATGAAATGTTCATCACGTTTCTGGAAATTATTTGACCCATGGTTAACGACTAATTTTAATACTCATAAGCAATCCCATTTTGTCGCAGATAAATTTAGGAATTCTTTTGCTCCTGAAGAAGAGAGGCCAATGTCTTACCTCCTCAAAATGGTTAGGGTTATTAAAAATTTACGTCAAAATAATATTTTTTTTTGCCTAATTTTAACGGTTGATTAAAATTGAAACCAACATGTTTGGCGACTCATGACCTTTCAAGGCGACCTTTCACTGTAAGTTGGCAATTTTTGAAAACACAATTAATTGGCGACTTTATTTCAGTGTAAATATTTATTCTATAATATTTTAATAATATTAACCAAATTGTTGATCACATTAAATACATAAATAGTTTTCGTATATTTATCATTTTGATAATAACACCCGATTGGTAACATTAACCGCGATCACATTAAGCAGCATCCGCTGTATTTAGATTCTAAATACACTCACGTTTGTGAAAATTGCAACACCATGAAGGACTTACGCGAGTGAGCTGAAATTTTCAGGAAATGCAAAATAGCGCATGATATGCAAATGATTAGAATTGCAAATCCGTAGCGCATGCGTATGCTGAGCAGCGCCCTCTGAACGGCTGATGGATCCGAATAAATAGACGGCTGTAGCGAGGCGTGTATGGTTATCGGTGGTTATCTGCTAGTGGTAAACGTTAACTCAATCTGTACTTATGCCTCGTCGACGAAAGAGAGCGAGATTTGAACAACTTACAGAGTTTGAACGAGGGAGATTCATCGGCCTTCG
>KK121865.1:599213-637994 GCA_000611955.2 Stegodyphus mimosarum
TGTAGCAGCACTTATTGCGGCGCGTGGTGGTCACACAAAATACTGATTCTGATCTCTTGTTCTTTTTTGTTTGCTTTGAACATTTAATCATTTATTTGTACCACTACCACTCAACTGTGTATTAAATTGCATTCAATTATGACGATTCCTTCTTGGTGTTGCAATTTTCACAAACGTGAGTGTATATACCTGTCCAACAGCATATTAGTCCTGAAACATAATCGTCAAATTTATATGTAACAGCTTTCTACTTTTACTTTTCCTGGTTGTTTGTTGACAGACCGAAATGTGACTTTAGATGATGCTCTGCAAATTTCAACATACATGTTTCCTTAAATGAAAATATGATTTATGTGAAGACACATGACAGAAAAATAAAAAGCTGGGAGAGTTTTGCCAGCCACTATTTCGAAGTCCGACCGCAAATGAAACTACCATAATTAATTTTCAGTCAGCATTAGAGAATTAGTTATAGCTCAAAGTATCGAAGGAAAAACTTATATAACTAGTCGTCGATGCAGCTTAGTTTGGTGTGTTTAAAAGCAAAATATAAAATATTTTTTCCTTCTTATGATTTATTTTCAAGTTGTACATCAGTATAAAGAAGCAAAATATTTAGATTAAACTGTATATTAAAGGGAATTTGTGCTTACATACCAATTAAGATCAATTAAAGACAAAAATTAAATAAGTTAAGTTTCCAAATTAAGAATATTTAGGACATATAGTCATACGCGTTACTAAAAGTCTGATGTGTACACCACATGACTTCCTTGTAGGAAATACTAAATCATATGCATTTCGCAATTCATTTAAACTTACTGGATTGAATCAAATCTACTTGGTCCGTAGTGCATAAACCAAAATAGAATAAATACACTCTTTAAAATTCACTATATTTGTTTACCATAGCGACACTCTGGAGCTAAATTCACTTAAACAGAGTTACATCTCATTCATTTTATAACTCAGAATGCACAGATTTATGTATATCATCTGAAGAATTATCTAATCGTTGCCACATATTGTATTCAAATATTATAATAAACTTGAACCATGTGTAATATAAATTAAACAAAAAGACAAAAAAACTGAAACAGTTTTTTCACAGAAGATTCTGCATTTCTCATTCAATTAATTCAGTCCTCACTTCGCGACAAAACAAAAATACATCAAAACTCAAAATATCTACATTAAAAAAAACACGAAGTAAATCTAAACACTTATTTCCTCGAATAAATTCCAGAACGGATTAAGCATGATTTAATTCGCAATAATAAAAAAAGGCGTTATCTTTGTTGTTGCGAAGCTTAGTTTCTCTAAGTTGGCAACAAATCCACTATTCTTCTTAGTTTCAAAAGTAAACAGATATGGCCGCCATATGAGAAATGGTTAGGCTTAGCCGCACTTAAACAACTTTCAAATTGTTGATAATTCTACAAATCTTGCATAAAGATTTACTAAAGGCATAAAAACCTTAACCAGAAGATAAGAACAACATAATACAATCAATTTTAAAGAAAAAATGCTCAATTTACTAACATACAAGAATGAAGAAACTGAGCTTATTGAGCCCAGTAACAGAGTGGATACATTTTGGTTCGGCCAATTGCAACCAAAATAGGAGTGCACATCTACATAATATAGCAGCCCTATATACAAAATTTGAACATTCTGAGACTACTCGTTTTTGAGTTATGGAAGATACATACATACATACGTACGGACCTATGCACAGACGACACGAAAAAATTTCTTCAGAATCCATTTTAAATCCGTTTTATAATTTTTTGGGGGAAAAAGGGTCTTTTATTCTGTCTTTACGTTTAGATATCAAGCAAAAATATCGTTAAATTGCATTCGATAGCGGTGGAAATGGATATTTTCGTTGAAATATGATCCTGGAAATTTTTCGCTATTACAATACTTTCTTTTTTACTTGGTACAAGGAAGTAAAAAAATATGAAACTGAAATCGGTTATACTGTCTGTAGAAGAAAGCAGAAACTCAGGTATTCCCAACCCTTTTTCTTGCACCAGCTCTTTTTAAACGAATGGTTTTCTTAATCTACCTTTACATTTTCTCTATAATGTGCAATATGCACAAAAGTAATCACACAATTCGAATAATTGCAGAAACATAGCTTATGTTTACAGAATAATCATAATAAAAATAATTGCCCATAAATAACTTAAACATGACAATGCGACTAAGAATATGAACAGAAGTTTTTTTTAAAAAAAATGGGTTTCTATATTTATGTTTTATTTTTATTACATCCGGCCAATTTCTATTCATAGGTTATAAGGTATTTTCTCTCTCCTTTCTTCATGCCTTTTTGATGCAAATGTAGCACACTCGACGCATATTCGAGAGGTCCAGGTCCACCTCAGGAGCGGGCATTGTTAATTTTTCACGTCTGCAGCATCAAAATAACCTAATGACTCTACAAAATAAAGGAGATAACGTATTTGGTCCAAACCTTCGACAGGGAGTTTTCCGTGAAAAAGCTCGAATAAGGTTCCTCAAAACACATTTTGACTATTTTTAAAATGGTAACTGTCAGTTTGTGTGTATGTGTGCTACGATGTTTTCGTCAACAATAGTTCTCATATGAAAACTGCAAAAATTTCCCTCTTCTGTATTAAAGCTTTCTGCATGCATTTAAAGATTTGATTAGATTTTGGTTGAAGCTGAATAACAGATAGTGGTTCTTCAGACATTTGCATTGTTTGCGGACATTTGCATTGAACCGATGTAAAATTCTGCTTTGAGACAGATAACCCCTTTGGGCTAAAACAAACACTAATTTATATAGGGATACGAAGTCACACCAGCTACTTTGCACGTACAGAATTAGAATAAAAAAGATAAAGGAATGTGTTTAGAGGGCAAAATCAATAAAAAATTGAAGTATTATAAGAAAGGCTAATATACGAAGGAATTCAACATACATTTCAGAGGAAGGGCTATGAAACGTTAAAAACAGGTGACAAGTGAAAGCGGGTCCGGACACCCCGGTGGCTTACATAGACTAGTCGAGTATTAAATTATAAGAATTTATTAAAATATAAGAATTTTACAAATGTGAATGTAAGTCATTAAAAAGTAAATATAATTACTTTACATTAGTTCACTGAAATATAAATGTTTGTGTTCATTACACAGACATTAATTACAAATTTTACATTCATTTGATATTCATTACATTTATATTAATTTACCAAAAATATAATGCAATGTTTCATTATATATACAAATCCATGTATATAATTCAGACGTATTCAAATGTATTCACTAGAATGTAACGTAATGTAAAATTACATTTTACATTAATGTAATGTATAATATAAGAATGTTATATAATTAATTATTAATACTATATATTAACTGCGTTTAAAGAATAAGGAAAATGTAACAATTACATTTTATTATTCTAATACATATTCTAATATATTTTAATGTGCATTCATTAAAATATAATATGTTGTTACATTACATATAAAAATTCATGTATGTAGTGTAATATTACATGTACAAATCTTAATATTCGTTACATTTAGATTTTATATAATTATATAAAATGTAAATGTATTAAATATTTCATCATGTTGCATTTTAATGAAATAACAGTTCGTTACGTGTAAATTCAATACACATAAGAAATGTGTATTGAATTCATCACTATGTTGAACTTTCTTATAATATAAGTAAGTAAACCGTAATTACGATTAGCCGGTCTTTAACATATCAGTTGATCTAATAACCACCATTTCTTCTGGAATCCTCTGTCTATTTTTACGGAACATTGGGATTTCAAAGAAGAGTACCTGAAAATTGCCAAGCTCATTCTCGTTTCCACTCAATTATTTCTCCATTGAGCTTTAAATATACAAATTTTCTTTGTAAGAGGGAAAGCTTTTGCGCTTCATTCGAAGCCTCGAGAATAACCTACAATTCATTCGATACTTCATGAGAGAGTAAATCCTCTAAACTGAGCTTTGGGAAGGATTGGCTATATTACTGTCTTCTGATTTCAAGCATCATTAATTCACCCTTAGGCTCCAATGTATTAATTAGTACCCAAATCATGAGATGAATTAACTCGACTTAGAGTTGATATTTTAAGCGAAAGCACCTTGGCTCCGTGGACGACTTTTTTCAGTGGAAAATGAGTGATGACTTATAATAACAAAAATTTATTGTTACACATACATATATCATTATTAAAATATTTTATTTTTCAGTTGGGTATTTATCCTGAAAATTAATCAATAAACTTACTTACAAGTTGTTTATTTTCCATCTATAGTGCTAATTTCGAAGCGATCCCTTTAAAAATAGGATACGTATGTATCATACAGTTGACCCTGAATTATAGCCAAGCAGCGCAGCTTTCTGCCAGTTATGGATAAGCGCGACATAAAAGACACTCATAACAAATAAATTCATTTAAAGTAAACCTGGCTGATTCTTGACGAGCCACCTTTTGTCTTTATGAACAAGCACATAAATTAATTATTTCTGCTGTATGCTCCCTTATATTTTGAAAAAGATGATTAAAATTTGGGATCTGCCTTCTACGAAACAGTAAGCAGTGGATTTTTTTCAAAGTTCTAGAACTGATTCTAGAACTAAGAAAAATTTGTATTAATAGACACAATACGGTGAAATGAATAGGCCCAACAAAACACTCATAGATTGGAGCAGTAATTTCTGAGAAGTGCATGCGCATAGCAGTGTAAACAAAGCTTTAAATAAAATGGAAGGACGTAATAAAATAATAGAAATCGACGAAAGCCTTTATACAAAGCGCAAAAACGAAGAGGATTGAACATTCATTGTATATAATAAAAAGAGCGTCAATTCTTTCAGATTTATGGGCGAACTATTTTCGCAACAGAGCAGGATTTCCGCCAAATTTCCTGGCTCGATGGTAGCCAACTTTAACAAGCCATCGGATAATACGTAAGTACCAACAAAAATGATTCAATGTAACTGTTGTCGATTCCGCAAGAAAATATTGCATCGTTGCAGAAATTTACCTCATTTTCTTCAGTTTCAGGCAAATCCTGAAAGGATATATTTAAAAACTTGAATTTAAATAAATACCAAAATTTGAATGTAAAATCTGTTGGAACTTCAAATACAACTGTAACGTCTAGTAGTCTTAGCGAACATAAACTAGACTTCAGTAGACGGTACAAGTAATTATCCTTAATTACGACAAAGTCCAAAGAAAGGTAACAAGTAAATTAAATTAGAATAGAATAAAGCCTAACTGCTTTTCATTAGTCGCGCTCTCGAGACATGAGAAACGCAAGTTAAATTTCGTTATTCGGCTAAGTAGAACGGAAGCTATAAAAATATCCCCCCTGTTTTTTGGAGCCGAGTATACCTACAGAAAGTGTTATAAGAGAGTTTACGTACATTCATCAACGTACAGAATGAAATTGTGTTGCGTGCCATGCGAGAATTTTAGCAGTTTTCTTGTCCTGTCAGAAAGATACTTTATTATAAGAGAGATACGGGTACTAGTATTGCTTATAAGAATAAAAGTACTTACGCTTTTCACTGGCCACTTAACGCGCAGGCAGGCTCTGATTTGCAAAAGTCGGCGTAAAGAAACTTAATGGCTTTAAGAGCTCAATGCCACAGAAATCTAATCTCTCGTAACTCAAAGATAACAACGTAGTCTTCAGACAAGCACATAAGCTCTCTTTTTTCTTTCTCTTAATTCGAACCTCACTTTAATAATCTTCTTCAAATAGTTAGAAAAACTTCCTTTAAATACTAAATTCTTTCTACCTCATTAGAATACGTAAGCGCTACCTCACTTACATTCTGGCAAGAAAGCGTGTGTTCAAAGCGAGAGTAATAGGAAATTTGCTTCAAAATAAAATTAACTGTTAAATAACTTACTAAATATCTACACAACACAAAAAACAGGTACAAAAATGGTGATATTTCTTGTTAAAGCGGAAGAATTTTTATACGCGTGATGCCAGAGATTGTGCATTCACAAAATTTAGAGTTTTCTACCGAGGTACTCGTGATGCTGAGTAAGTACTTTTATTCGAATAAGCAATAATAGTACTCGTATCTCTCTTTTAACAAAGTATCCCTCTCATATCTCTCTTACAGGACAAGAAAACTGCTTGAATTCTCTCATAGCACGGGAACACAATTTCATTCTAGCACGTTAATAAATGTACGTAAAATCTCTTATAACACTTTACATAGGTATACTTTGCACCAAAAAAAAGGGGAGCGACATTTTTATATCTCCCATTCTACAGAGCCGAATAACGAAATTTAACTTGCGTTTCTCCTGCCTCCAGAGCGCGACTTAGGCTATATATAAGATTTATATTTAGTATTGTTCTAACATAGGTATTTGAACCACAATTCGGACTTTTCCTGAACCGACATATCGATTATTTCCATGTATCGATTCTACAACTCAAATTCTGTCAAAGTGCCGAGTTTTGTAAAAAAACACACGAGAAATTTTTAAAAAATCGTCTCTCGAAATTTTAGCTCCCTATTGATAATTGAATTTGGTATATATAAATTATCTTTTTGTATTAAACTTATTTTATTCCTTCTTTCACTTTTCGAAATTTAAATTCAATCCAAATAAAATTCGCAGATATTTTCTGTTTATTTTTGAAATTTGTGTGAAATTTTAGTTAATTTTTTCAAATTTTTCGAAAAACTTTTTAAATTATAACTTACAATATTTTTACCATCACCTTAAAGAAGATGCATTTCTAGGCATACCTAGAGTTTTTATTCAAAATTCCTAAACTATACGTAGATTTATGCATAGGCGCGTTTTGAAATTTGGCATGTTTGTTAAAACCGATAATAACGCCAAATGTGGTTTACACTTTGTTAAAATTATTTGAAAAAATGAACGATTCACTTTTTCCCGTTTGTGCACAACGAAAGGAAAAGTAAAATAGGTTACAATAAAATAAGTATTTGGACAAGGGAATTATTCTTGGCGCAAACGTTAAAAAAGTGGGCCAAGATAAATTTTTAAATTTCTCAGCAAGTTTCTCACCCAGTTTTACTTAAGCATAATTTGACTCGTAGAATCGAAATATGAAAAAAAGTAACTATGTCGTTTCAGATAAAGTCGATTTTATATCAGAATATTAGAACTTAATTAATCAAAATATTTAGAATAGTTAGAACCATTCTATGTATAAATCTAATCCTAAGTCGAGCTTTTGAGACATAAAAAATGCAAATTAAATTTCTTCAATCGGCACAGGAGTACGGGAGATACAGAAGTAACTTATTTTTTGTGAACAGTGCACATATTTCAATAACACGATTTTCAACTTACGCATTTACGAAATTAAGTTATAAACTCTGCCATCGTATAAACACATAGCATAAGAGTACGCCATAGTATAAAAACAAATATAATAATAAGCAAACTAATGATATTATTACTTTCTGCCATCGTATAATAGAATAACAACCTATTTATTTTTACGCAAATAGAAAATAAATGTTGGGACTAAACAGATTCTCTGCCATTGAAATTCTTTTGAAAATGAGTTATGTCTATCAGTTGCATGGTATGTGTTTGTGCTACAAGTGTTCATTTAGAAGATTTAATAAAGTAATAATTGTAATTTTGGAAAAAAATTTAAAAGAAAGAAAACTGAATATATGTTACTAAAAAGGTCTGTCGTTTTTAGAAGTAATAATTGCGAAAATATATTCCAGTCCCAAATAATGTCTGAAAGTAAGAAAACAACTTTTAAAAGAAAATTGTTTTCTTTGGTGATGAAAATACAAATTTTGAATCGTTTGTTAACAGAAGAATAGGCATCTGACATTGCAAAATGCCTAAATTTAAATGAGGCAACATTGAGAACCATTAAAAAAACATTTTGTTTTTAAACATTTTCGGAACTCATTCCCTATTTTGTATTGGTTACTATGGACGCGTAACGCTGCTTTACAAGACGGTATATTCTAGGAAGATGTCTAGCGTGTTATAGAAGAATACCTGCGCCTCTTTTTTCGATTATTTCGAAAAACTCTTACAGCACAACAAAACATGTCTCATAACACCGTAATAAATTGATAAATAGGAGTAAGCTTAAACATGAACTGAGTAGCCTTAAACTGAAGCGGAGCTTAACAGCGAAATTTATTTTATGGAAACAAAATTTTCTTTAGGATAAATTGCATTCATTTTACGCTTTGCTTTTTTTTATTCAATCACAGTTACATTATTAGTCCAAAGGGGCTTTGCCCCTGAAGGGCTGTTGTTTTCATTCTGGCATTTTGCGTTGACTTACTACAAATGCCCGATTCACTTTTCAAATTGTTGCCACCAAGCATTATCGCCCTGTATTATATTTAAAGAAAATAAATAATGAAGAATCTGCATAAATGTTTATATGTTTCTCGCATTGTGATAAAACAACGGTACCTAGAGGCATCCAATTTTGAATAACGTACGTTTCCACCCAAATTTGGGCATCTGGAAGCCCTAAATTTGGAATTTGGAATTTGCTTTGTTATCTATTTCCTAGTTTGTAAAACTTTAACGAATTTTTCATTAAGGAACTCAATGATTTCAAAGTGAGCAATGGCAACGTTGTACAGAAAAAACATTTTTTATCTCTAGCGCGTGAGACTGTGTATCGGAAATTCTAAAGATATGCTCATTTTAAAATTATTTTGCGATATTACTGCTGAACTGAATTTTATGGTTTAAGTGCGAAGAACATGATATTTCATAAATAAAGGTAACACACAAAACATTAAAAAAAACGCGCCTTTGGACGCAATTTAAAATCTGAAACATTTTCTTATTTATTAAATAAACTCCGAAAAAGAAAACTTTTTATTTGCCTTTATCTGCAGAAGAAATTTTGTTATTCGCCTTTGTTAACAGTGTGTAACTAAGGCGGGGTTTGTTTTGCATTTTTACCTTGAAACTCTATTTCTGAATACAATCGACGAATCACAGAGTGTTCGTTAACATTTTAAAACTCGTTACTTTCTCTTGTATGTAGGATTAAAAGCTTTTATTCAAGCTTTTTTTCTTTCGTTTCTCTTTCGTTTTTCTTTCGTTTTTCTTTTCGTGATTTTGAATATTTGCTGTCATAAGTTACACGGTTGGAGACAGTAAAGGAAACACCTAATTGTGCTTTTAAAATTCCCGTAAATTCTTGAAAAAATCGTGATCTGTAGGGGGTATAACAGAAACAAAGCACTGGTCTTAGATATAAAAATACAATACAAATGCAAAAAATCTAAAAGCATTCAGATCTTATATTACGCCCAAAATAATTTTTTAACCTTTTACGTGTTACCTTTATTTATTAAACATCATCATCTTAGCTCTTAAATGACATAAAATTCAGTTCAACGGCAATATCACACAATAATTTAAAGAAAGCATATCTTTAGAATTACCAATACACAGGCTCGCGGGCTGGAGATAATTATTTTCCGAACAGTGTCGCCATTGCTCGCTTTGAAATCGTGCACGTTATTAACCAAAAATTCGTTAAAGTTTCACAAAATATGAAATAAACAATAAAGCAAATTCGAAATCCAAAATTCGGACTTCCAGGTGCCAATGTTCGGGTGGAGAATTACGTTATTCATAATTTGATGAATCTAGATACCTTCGTGTTTTTTGACAATGCGCAAAATATGCCTACATTCATGCAGATTCTTCATTATTTAATTTCTTTAAATATAATACAAGCGATAATATTCGGTGCCAACAATTTAAAAAGTGATAAACCGTTTGTATGCCGTTTCGAGACTAAAAGCCCTTCCATGCTAGCGCTCCATTGGGCTTACAAAATCTTAAATGTAAATTTATACGATTTGTATTCATTTAAATGCTTTTTCCGTTTAAACATTTATGAAAATAATATCTATATGCATAGAGTTCATAGTTCAGGATACTGTAACCACTTAAACTTTTTACAGTTGAAATTATTTCAAAACCTGTGATCCTAAACAGGCCTCAGTGTTAAAAATTCAGGTTCTCTCAAAGTTAGATTCAAGTAAACATTTTAGAAAACTAATTAATTAAACATATTGGAGGAATTATGTCATGTGAAAATAACTGAGTATTTTTGTCATGCGCTACGTTAAACCAAAACCCTAAAAACAAATCTATCACAAAATGGAATATCCATTGCTTTTGATGTAATCAAATAAATCAAAGCAAACTAAAAGAATCCGCCAATAGTTATTTTGTTTCTTCCAGTTTCAGGTTTCTACCGGTTTTATTTACCTATGAGACATTTCTAACTTAATTAATATGATTTAAATATGAATGTATTACAAAATGATTTATATTTTCTATCTGAATTATTTTACTCTATGAGCGAGTGCATCGGCATTTTGTCATTGCCTTCATTACTTTTTGTTCATTTTTTTAATTATTTCGATTTCTGTCCTATTTTAGTGATTTCGACAGCTAATGTTTACATGAAAGCAATTTCTTAAATTTAATTTCCAATTGGTGAGTGTACCAAAAATAATAAAACATTTTGATAATGCATGTGTTCCATATAGAACGTAAAATTTCTATTTGCATCTTTGAGAATTAATCCAGTTCTAGATTTGACGAAAGCATCTTAAATTATGAATATTCTCTGTAATTAGACACTGCGCTATCATTTTAAGCCGTAATGTGAGAATGAAAAGTACCATTTTTACCTCCTGCCAAGCTATATAGCACATAGATAAAAGAAATAATATTTTCGTTTCAAAAATTCGTTAGTAATTTTTCAGTGAACACACATATGATTTAGGCTCTCCACAACATGTTTTCACTACCTTTACAGAGATGTTTGTTTGTGCGATATTATCGTTCACGACACTGCAAAATTCCTCAAATTTGGAATTTTAGATTCGTGTACGTATATGCGAAGTGTATTCATTCATAATGGAGAAGCACCTAATACATTTTGACTGAATATGGTAAACGGGAAGTGGTACTTTCCTTGGAGCTTTTAACAGATTTTAGTGGAAAAGTATAGAATCACTATAATAAGATTTTAATCCAAAATATTTCACCATTTATTTAACCTTTGAACGCCAAAACGCCCGAAACAACCTTTCATTCAAACGACCACAACCACCCGAAACGGCCGAGATTGTGATGTTCTTTTCTTCCCTTACCCTAAGGTATGTATTAGCAGGTGCAGTTTCCACAAATGCATTGTATCTGTTTATTGCAAACGGCTTGTTGGTCTGACTTTCAGAATAGGTTTATAAAGAAGGGGCTCGAGGGCTAATGGACACTTCTTTGTTCGGAAGTAGACAGGATTTCATTTGAATTCTCCACACCTTTTTGGGCGTTAATGGACGGGGAGGGGGAGAATGCTGTAAATCTCGAAAGGCATTTCTGGCTTTCAGTACTTTAAACATACAGATTAGCGAAGGCTTCCGTTTTTTAATCGTTAAGGCTTTCTTTATTATATCTAGGCATGGTATTTATTTATATCAAGCAGCAGATGAGAATAATTTTTACAACAATGTTTCATTTACAGAAGTTCAAATGCCTTGTTTTGCAGACATGTTACCAAAACTGCACTTGTTATTTTCTTGCACTCTTAAGACCTTTGATGACCAGCGACCGTTATTTACTGATACCTTAATATCACGGGAATGCACGTACTAATCAAATAAATTTTGATTTATTGATGCTAGAATTTTGAGTTGTGGGATTTAATTCCCTTACACATGAATTACTTTTAAGTGCCTATTTTCAATCTAAAGTTGTAGAAAAAATAATCATGCCTATTATGCATGCGTTTCCATTTAACCAGTTCTTCAATAAACGCATAACTGTAAACTGTCTCATGTTGGCCAACAGTACCAGCTTGCGTAAAAGTACGCAACAAGTTTCAGTTCATTACTTATTATACGGACTTGAAAAACGTATCAAAATAGTTTGCTGCAGTTTCAGACAGTTCAAGTGGCAGAATGGTTAAGATCACGGACTAGACTTCCTTGAGACTGAAGTTCGCTGTTCATCAAAAGAACAGGTTGAATTCACAGATTTTTCCTTCACGCTAGAGAAATATTTCTTATTATAAGAGTTTTAGAGAAAATAATTTAGGATTTAATTATATATCACAAGAGCCAGCCTTACTTACTGGGCTCCCGATTCAAGATGCAAAACTTTGTAATAGAGTAGCTGAAGTAACAGAAGCTGAAGAAGTTATAGAGTAACCCGACGCTGCTCTGGTTTGACGCTGACTGAAAAAGGTCCTTTGGGTGTATGGGAATAGTTTTCTCAAAATGTCAGTAAGACAGTGCTTTTCCTCTTGTTTTGGTTCAAGTTGAATTGTGCAAAATCTTGTCAACTGCGAATAAAACTGTACAACAATAAAGAAATAAAACGGTGCAATACAACGGTTTTAGTAAGAATTGATATTTGTTTACTTATTGGTTATGGCATTTTTCCGAAATCACCATCGATTTCCGCCAATTTCTTCACCACTTTCGAAATATTCGTGAAAAATTGATAGATAGCGGGCTTAAATTCTGCTTTAAAGGAGATTTCTGATACAGAGGAAAATAAACTTTCTCTTCTTCACGAATGATGAAGCAACGCACACCACGTGATGCAGTCCAACCACGCACTGACGCATTCTTGGAACAGCTCAGAGTCTATAGACTCGCCTACGCCATCACAAGGACTTTCATTTTGTCTCTCCGAAAGCAAAGTGCTTTCTTTTTTTCTATCTCTGACCGAGTTTCTTCTCACATGGAGAATTTCCTTCAGGTTTCCTTCAAAAGTGAAGCTTTTTAAGGAACTCCCTCAGTGAACTGGTAAGAGCAAGAAAAGTCATCTCTACTGAACACTGATATACCACTCAAAGTATCAAAGTATCTGTTTTATATTTGTTACACTGTTCTGGGAAGCTCTAAACTGAAAACGTAAATGATTGTGGCATCGACTAACAGTTTTAGTAATATCAGATACCATTATGAGTTCTTGCTAGAACTGCTACACTGCAACAGTAGCAATGTGGATATAGAATGACTGACTTGATTTTGAAATTGAAACACTGGAGAAATACTAATATTTATTTTTCGTAAAAAATCAATTATAAACTTCTTGCTTAGCATCTATGATTTCCAGCGCTAGCGTGATGTTGATAACCTAAGAAGGGTGACGTGTATGCAGGACGGGTGTCTTGAGACCAACGTCCTAATATAAGTCCTCTGAGTGTGGATTCCATGGACTGGTTTTTCTATATCTTATGTTGACAATGACATTTTCTCTGCTTGGAAATCAAGTGGGCAATATTTCAAGATCAGAACGAGCATTTTAAAACTTAGTGATTCTTGGAGGAATATTTGTAGGTGAACGGGTTGTCTCTATGGTTGGCTTTCGTGGTTTTTCTCGGGTGTAATGTGAATACGAAACAGTTTACCTCAGGAAGTTCTCCTGAGGTAGGGGGTCCTTCCCTACCTCAGGAGGAAAAGGGGTCCTTCCCCTTTGGCAGAAAACCCTAGTGGCTTTACCATATTTAGGTAACTTTACATAACATTCCTCGAAACCGTTTAAGAATTTTTGGATTTTGAAAGGGCTTAACAATGTATTAAAATTACCCTTATAGGAAACTTCATCCCACATCGCTAGTGCCGTCTAGAGCGTTGGCTATACGAGGCGCCATTGCATCTACCTTTGTCGTTTTCTTCTTGCTGAGATCTTCGAAAATTTACTTTCCTTGTAGTATTCAGCTTGTTTTCGACTTTTAGTTTTCGGCAAGTTTGCTCAGTTTTCGATTCCGTTGGGATTTAAACAAGAAAAGTATTCCACAGCATCATTTGGACGTTTCAATTGTCCTCCTGGTTCAGTTGCTTGATTAACTTCGAGATCAGTTACATTTCACTGAGGATTTTCTGTTTTTGCGCTTCTCATATTTTTTTTTTCAAATATCATCTCTTTTATTAGTTTCTCATTCTGAAATAGTCTAAGCTTCTATCCGAAATAAAAATATGTCTTTTTTGGACCATGCGTTTTACTCGCAACTGGATGGGGGGGAAAGAATGCATATAGGTTTGAAATCTCAATCGGCATAATGTATATTTATGTTTCTTTGGCTTCATTATTTCTTTTCAGTTTAAAAGTAATAATTTAAATCAATGAAAAAATTTTAAAAAATTGTTTCATATTTTTAAAATTTTTTAAAATGTATTAATTTAAGTCAAAACAGGAAAGTTCTCATGTGCGAATATTTCATTTCTTTACCATTGTAAAAGGTACTAGGCTTAATTAGTTTTGGTTATTTGATATGACAAAACCACTCTGGTTATTTGTCTGAGAGGAATATCTGAGGGTTGCTTTTGTAGAGGACTTTCTGAGGGAAACAGGCCAGTATTTCCGTTAAACATGAGGAAACTATGGAAACCAACCATACAGTCTGAACTCTAACCAGGTAGAACCATCAGTATTCAACGGGTTTAATCAATCGCCCACAGGTGGAGTCAAAAGAAATTTTGACCTTGCGTATATAAGCTCAGAAGTTTATCCTGTATAAATTCATTCATTATTTTTTTCAATGATAAAAACTATAAAACGAATATTGATGTTTGAATATGAATTAGAAAACAAAACATCACTTATTATGCATAGGCAGTATAAAGCATGCTGGCCCAAATTCTGGATAGACTTTTCAGTGCACTTTACAATTATTAGAGAGCTAAATAATAACCAGTAGAATCGGCTGTAATCTCATTATGGATATGAAACGAAAACGAAGAAAATGTAGTTAGTTTAACGAAGGTATTAAGTAAGACTTAACCGTACCTTCCTTTAAATCTTAACTTTACGCCATATATCGTAGTTTCTGACGTATGTTTATGCCTAGTTATTGCCAACAGGTTCAGAAATATTTTGCATAATTTTCCCCTTTTTCAATTACTTCAGAGAACGAGCGCCTCTAAATTTTATAATAGATTCGACCACGCAGTGATGGTTTATCGACTTACTGATAAACCCTCGCAAACTACCTGCGAGGGTCACGTCAAACCCTTCCCTTGTAACTGCAGAACGATATACTACCCTAGTATGATAGCTGACCTATCACAGCGAAATAATTGTGAACAAATACTCAGTTTACAATTTCGAAGGCTCAGGAGCATATTCATCGTCTCTAATTATTCATGCTTGATTCGAGACGCAATTAGTAGCAGATACAACAATAGAAACAGGCGAGATCCAAGTTATAGAGAAGTAGAAAAGAAGATATGTTATTAGATATTACAATATTAATATTATAATATATTCTTACAGGAATTTAGGTTTCTTTTAAAGAAATAACATTGTGGTTAAATACAGTTTATCCATCATTTGCTATGTTCTTACTGCACCGTGTTCTCCGGAAATTAAATCACTAGCATAATTTTATCCTCTCGATTTTCGGAAGATAAAATTAGTAAAAAAGGGGCGGAATACGCGAGAAGATACGGTACATCCTTAACTTTGAGTTTGATCAAATATACGTAATATTAATTAATTTTTTTAAAATTATTATTTGAAGAAACAGTTGAACATAGAAAATAAGTTTAATAGGTAGCTTTATTAAAAAAAATATTGCTTTCATGTATTGCTACCCGGTAATTAGGGCTTAATTTCCGAGGAATTTTCTTTGAGCTTATGAGCTTACGAAGTTAGGGATTTTTTTTAATTCACTTAAGGGAAAAAATATCTAATTACACGAACGACGCAAATGCATTTGGCAGCAATAAAGAGCTGCATTTTTTTATAGTATGTTATTTACTATGAATTTTTAATGTCATTTCCGTGCCATTTTTATTAAATATTATCTGAAAATGATGGAAACGTGAATGTACTGAAACTTCAAAACGTTAGGTCTTCATAAAATACTCTTGATTGGGTGCTCGTACAGCTGTTCAATTTAAAGAAATGAATGAGATAAAATAGTTCTTTAGACTATGGTGATTTCGATCATATGACACCTTTTGATAAAAACATATCACACTTAATTCCTCATACGAAGTCGTTAGAAAAATATATCAGACAGGAAGAATGCTTTTTATAACTAAATTAGTTGAATTAAATAGAAAAAAGCCAAAATGCTGGAATTTCGCAAGATATGGGAACAGTTTGGACACTATTTAAAAATATCATTTAAAATGACGAAATGATTTTCTCTTTCAAAGCACATTTTTAAGAGGTGCCATAATCATTAGGACACATTAACTTAGAAATGTTGGCTTCAAACTACAGTAGGCAGAAGCATCGAAAACTCAATGGATTTAGATTTACTACATTACGAACAAACACAAAACCGCTAAGGAGAAACATGCCATCGTAGAGGACTTTCAAGGAAAACTTCTTTGTATTCATATTATACACTAACTTCCAAAAGTTAAGCAACACACAACATTGATGATAACTTTGTAAACAAACTCGACGAAGCTTAGTGATAATATTCATTATACCACTCGTAATTTAAAAACACAAGAAAATAATATACAGAATATTTACATTTTATAATATCAACAGGAATATAAAATCTCCTAAATTTGAATTTTCAAACCACTCTGAGTGTGATCTTTCCATGTCCGTAAGAGTGAGTGTGATCTATGATTAATGGGTAGCAATGCTCATTGATTACGTAAAGCCTTTGTAAGCCAATCTAAGAAGCCAGCAACACACCTTCCGAGAGCGTCCTTCATATGCTCAATTAGATTCAGTTTGCTACAGCGAGCTGTCCATTCCATTAGGACTATAGTTTCTTCTTCAAGAAATTGGCGGACGAGGAGAGAAGTGTATGGGCGAACATTATTTGCTTGCAAAAATGAATGCCAACAACTGCGGCAGCGTTCAGACAAACAAAAGTATCCAAGGTATCGTCTCTGTATATCTGAGCTTTTAGATTTTGACAAGTCTATGCGCGCACCAAAATATATTTCTTTCCATACAAGAACATTACCTCCTGCATAGGTACCCCTTTTTCGTATATTACACGAAATATGTTCAGAGGTTTTTCTCTCCATACGTAAACACGCTAGGAATCTCTCCGAAAAGCAAGGTAGAAGTCAGCGGTAACAGAATTGGCCTCCACTGATCTTCAGTCCAGTTCATACGATTGCGTGCGCAATTAAAACGTTCTCTCCGGTGACTTGTAAGAAGCAAAATACACGATCCCGATCGCCTAGCATACAGACCTCTTCTGTACACTGACCTTCCTGGAGCAAAAATAAACGCGGATTTAAGCTGAGATGAGTTACAGTCTTGTTTTGACATGTACCAAGTCGCAGATACCGGCCATCTGCAAGAGTAGAAACGCTTTGGTAGGCTATTGAGAAGCTGAACCGGTAGTTAGAAACTGGATTCACATCGGAAGTATCGCGGAACGGACAACATTTAGCCATCTCTCAACGTGAGATTGTCGCTGACTTGCTTCTAATCGCCCTGTGGCTCCTCCAACTCATTTTTATACATTGGCTATCTCGGAATTGTTTAATATACCGTCGTTCATTGTTCAAGCTGTACTGTATTTAAATAAAACAATGGAAGCTCCACTCTTCTGCGTGATGCTACTCTGCAGCTTGCATCTATTTGTAACATTTCCAAATTCAAGAATTTCGAACTGTGCTCTGGTGATTTATCGCGATTTTAAGTTTGTTGCTTAACTTTTGGACAGCAGTGCATATGAGAAAAATCACAAGAAATCTCATGCAAAGAATCCATTTGTTAGGATTTCATAACTACGTCAAATTACAAGTACTTAACGTTCTACAAAGGCTGTTCGCACATTTCTTAGACGGATTTCATTGTTTTTACAGAAATACTTTACCTTACTTATTGTGCTTTAAATGTTCCATTTGAAACTCTCATTCTCTATCTTTCTACATCGTAATTTTCAAGGCAATAAAGCTTTTGTTTTAGTAGCGGAATTCGTATTTTATCCCATTCCTCTTGAAAACCTTTCCGAAGTCCAAGAAGAGTTCTAGGTCGACGTCTGAACAATCAGCTTTTTAAAAGTCCAAAAGCGCAAAGACCGGTGGATGGTAGATACATTTAAATAAAACAATGGCAGCTCCACGCTTCTGCGTGATGCTACTCTGCAGCTTGCATCTATTTGTAACACTTCCAAATTTCAAGAATTTCGAACTGTGAATTCCGTGAAGTTTCGTGTGTTCCGTGAAGAGATTTGCTGGGGATATGATTGAAGGGTTTGGCTTTAATACACGATTCTTGTTCAATTTGTTTTTCAGGAAACTAATAGTGAATTTTCACGCGCGACTGCTTGCTTTGTCTCGATGTAGTTCTACTGATAGATGGCACTGTAGGTAAAGAAAAGGTATTTCATATTTGAAAACTGGGAATAAAATATATCCTTGGTAATATGTGAACTTGTCCTTAAAAGTTTTCTCTTTTATTTTTATTTGACGGTATATCAAAAACCAGCAACAACCATGAATCCCTATGAAAACTTTCTTAAGATTCTTTGAACCATATTCTAAGATTTGTTTTCTTCTCTTTGATGATAATAAATGGATTTCTTTTTATTACGGTCATGGAAATATACGCAAGATTTATTTATTGTGACAATATTTTTCCATTTTTGTCCGAACAATTGTTTTTCATAGAGGATTCTGCAGCGCGTTCAGCTTTCGGCGATATGTCATGGAGAAAGGCTACGCACGTTACTTTTCTTTTAAAAATTCAAATGTCCTATAACTATGCAAATGTCCTTTGACTTCGAATATTTTCTTTTAACATTAAAGTTCTTACCTTTGCAACATTTGAAACATTTCGTTTTTCCCTTGGATATGTATTTTAAACAATTTTTCTTCTTGAAACCGTACTTTGAAGTATTTTTTCCTTATTGACAATATTATCTACCGTTGCTTTAGATACTGAAAAATCATGACTTTGACAGAATTTATTAATAACTAAAAACGAATAGTTTTCTTCAGAAACAGCAACATAGCCTTCTGTTCGTTTGCTTCGTTAAAAGCGCCATTTTTCTGGGCAACAAAATTCAGTTACGGAAAAAATTGAGTAGCAAAAATGAATAAAAAATCTATTATGTTGCCTTTAAAATTTTAAATTCACCAAATGTTTTAATGAGAGTTTATTTATCAAACATAACTCATAAAATCATTTTAGAAAATGTTTAAAAGGATTTCAAGTATGTTCAAAATACTTTTCTGCTCAATATTTAATCCCAGGTTTAAAAGGGCATTAGATATCTATGTCATCTGTTCAAACGCAGATATTGGTTTTTCTCAAACTTATAGTCATTGCAACCCAGTTTTGAGAATAGAAACAGGCAGACAAGTTCCACATTGATTTTAAAATATTTAAAACTCTTTAAAGAAGTCGTGTCATGTCTGGGGAATAAGATACCAGAATTTTCTACGAAGAAATTGGCAAGCAATATAAATAATGGATTTCCTATGAAAGAGAGATTCCTAAGCATTTCCTTGTGTCGACTTATTTTAAAACAATGGATTTCTTCATCGACCACCTTACTCTGTAATATACAGCGTACAATATAATCAAATAAAATATAATTGCAGACAAATAACTTAAACATAACAATTAGACTGAAAATGAGAAAAAAAAGATTTATCAGACTTGTCTTATTATTTTTTGTTTATTTTTATTGTTTATTTTGTCTTATTATTTTTGATTATCCTTTACTGTTTATTTATTATTATTCCCAAAGAAATATTAGTCTCCAAACAGGATTTTGCGTTGCTTCACTTTTCTTTCGAATCTCTTGCCATTCGAAAAAGCGTAATATATTTTTCTATCATATTTAAGCTGTCTGCTACTGATGAACAAACTAAACCGTTAAAAGTGATAGATGCAGTTCTAAGAATATTAATCTTTTTACTTCCTTGTACGAAGTAAAAAGCAAGTATTGTAATCTCGAAAAGTTTCAGGTACGATATTTCAAAGAAAATATCCATTTTGATCGCTATCAAACGGAATTTAACGATGTTTTTGCTGGACGTCTGTACGTACAGAACAGAATAAAGGAATCTTTCCCCCCAAAATTTATAAAATTGATTTAAAATGAATATATATATATACACATATAATATAAATTATATATATATATATATATCAACTCTGTTACTGAGCTCAGTGAGCTCAGTTTCTTTGTTCTTATATGTTTGTAAATTGTATACTTTTTGCTTTAAAAATGATCGAATTATGTTGTTCTTACCTTCGGGTTAAGGTCTTCATACCTTTAGTTAACCTGCACGTTATAGTTGTAAAATTAAAAAGAATTTCAAAAACGTTATAAGTGCAGGTAAGCCCAAACTTAGCAGTTGACATTTTTTACATTTTAAACTTTCCTTTACATGACAAAGTTTTACATTTGAAACTTAGCAGAATAGTGGATTTGCTGCCAATCTAAAGAAACTAAGCTTCCGAAACACAGCGTAACGTCTTCTTTTATTATTTCGAATTAAATTATGCTTAATCCATTCTGGAATTATCATTAAGTTATTAAATTATCCCATATATTGACTCAGCATAGCGACCACAACAAATAAAATCAGTTTCTACGCCTTCAATGTCTTTTTGCCTAGCGAGGCCAAAAGTAAACTTTCTGTTTTGTGCAGCGAAAAATCTAACTTCTTGAACGCTGGCTGAATTGCTTGTTTTTGCATAGAAACTGTAATTGTATTTGTAAAAAAAAACTGTTTTAACTGTATTTGGTGTTTTATGTTTTTCTATGTTTTTCAATTTTTAATATAGATATTTCGAGGTTTTTTGTGTTTTTGCCTTGTCGCGAAGTGAGAACTGAATTAATTGAAGGAGAAATATATCTCAAATGAAATTCGAGGAAATAAGTTTAAATGAAAGGCAGGAAAAAATGTGTATAATTTAATGTTCCGTGCAAAGAAGTCATGTGGTGTACACTTCAGCTGTTTTCATTTTGCAGTTTTTTTGATTTAAATAGGAATGCATTTATTTTATGGTATATCAAATTAAGATCATTTAATATTCTTACAGAAGTACTTTTTTTATTTTAAAATATACAAAAGGAATATAACGCTTCCAGTTTAGTCTAAATGCATATTCACATCATATAAAATTTTCATTTAACGTCGTATAAAATGTTTCGCAATTCCATCTGGGCTATCTCTGTTGATAATCTCTAAGCAAATTATCGCTTAATCTGAAATCGTGAAAAGGTTTAAAACAATCTTTTTTATTAAATCAGAACTTGAACATGAAATGCCCTTCTGATACATATAAACTAACAATTATTTCTGGCGATGTATCTTAAAGTGGTTTTAGATACTTGTGGCTATATATCTTAGTCAAATTTAAGTTTAAATTTGAATTAAGCGCAGTAGTCAAAGTCTACACTATTCATTTAAAGCAGAGCTGGCTGAGACTTTCACCAACGTAACAATTTAAATATCCGCAAGAAAAATGCAAGCCGAAGAATTAGAATCTTATCTGAGCTAACGAAACTTAATTACGTGGCCTCGAGAGGAAGAAACACGCTTTGTCTTACAATCCAAAATCCTCGATGCAGTTCTAAGAACAATTTATTTCTCTCTAACCTGATCTGCATTCTGTTGAAAAAGCGGAAATGAGAAGTGATAATTAAGATCTAAATCATAATAACTGGTTAATTAAAATAATAACAGTAACCTTCCAGATTTTAATTAACATTTTTTGTATTTATTTATTATTTTCATATTACTTTGAATTTTACAAACACAAACAAGTTTTCAGAAAAAAAAATCTTATAGATTCTAATGGCATAAAATATCGATTCTAATTAATTCAGCTATTCTATGAGAAATGATGGCACATTCAAATTTTCAGTATTTTGGAAACGAACACTAAAATCTTCTAAATTTTCCAAACAGTTAATATATAGCAATATATTTTACGAAGAAGATTCGCGTTCTTTGTAATTTGTTATTGTGTTTTATTTTGTTTCCGCGTTTGCTATTTTACATTGTAGTTTTGTACGAAAAATTTATTTAAAAAGGTATTGATTTTAAAAATATATTAAGTAATTTTTAAGTATTTCCCTTTAATTTTAGTTTATGTAATAGCTTCCTTATTACAGGATATAACTTAATATTAATAATATAATAATTATATCAATATCAGTATAGCTTTATAAAGCTATATTATATCAGTACTATAATAATTACATCAATACATATTTATATCAAACTAGCATAAATACCCGACGCCAGTTAAGTGAGATTGAGGGTAATGCATCTAACAACAGAGAGAACGATACCGCTGTAATCCTTCTCTGATAACGATGCACATAAGTGCGATTCATAGCCATACATTTTTCAGTCTGATGCGATATGGAATCCACACAAAAAAAATCGATAGAACAATAAACTAATTCTCTTTCATTATAACAGTATCAACAATCAAATGGTCGTATTTTTGTCGATTAAATGTGGCAAAAAATTTATCATAATCGATCAGAAATCACTAATGCGAACAACAACAACAACAACAACAAAAAAACCAGGTATTCTTCTTAATATCTGTAGGATTTTGTAAAACTTACTAATATTTGATTAACAAACTGTACAATTTGGAAGTAAACAGCAGCAACACTTTTCAAAATAAAGCATTTTTATCTCCAGCACGCGAGACTGTTGCCACTTGGGAAATTCGGTGAGAAAATTAAAGTTTTTAATTAATATCTCGGCTGATTAACGTCGTACGATGTTGGGAATAGTCGAAATGGTTTCCCACGAATTTTTTGAATCGAGAATAATGTATTTAATGTTTGGTAATGTTATTTTTATTTCATTGTGAAACTTAGAAATTTTTTACTAACAAAATCTAGAATTTGAAAGCGAACAGTGGCAACACTTTTCGAAATAAAGTATTTTCATATCCAGCTTGCGAGACTGTTGCCAAGCGGAAAAATGCGAGCGAAAGTTATCGTTTTTCCGAGTTTTTTATTAATATCTCTGATTTTAGCTACCTTTCGTTTTTGGCAAAACGTGCACGTTGATTTTTCCAAGACCCAGAAAAGAATTATATCAGGCATATTTGGTATATTTGGTGACGACAGCTATCGTTGTGACTGAGTTATTAGAGGACCAACAAACAGACGTTCTTCTTTATATATATAAATAAAGCTATAATTATCATTTAATAATATTAATATAACATTTTTTTTAAGTAAACGGCCGCCAACTGACCTCTTGATCGGGATTATACCCTTTTATATTTCATCGACCTCCAGGGGTCAAATACCAACACTTTTGGGAAACCCTGCTTTAACATAATAGCCACGTGCTTGAAATACACAAGTTTTAGACAACAGCGTAAAATTGTGAAAGTCGTATTCCAGATATGACAAAGGACAAAGTTCTATAAAGCATCAAAAGTATGAAATGGGAGGTTTACTCGCAATCTATTATACATAGATCCACACACAAAAAGTCAGCGTCTGAATTTTGCTCGTAGAAATAATGTTTTGTCAGAATGTGACAGTTAATGCCGGAAGGCATCACACAACCGTGTGGTTTTAGCGACCTTTTGCCGTGATGGACAGGAAATTAGAATATTAATATTTAAGATGCGTAATCATGCATTACCTTTCATTTATAAACGATTGTCACCACACCCGTGGAGGTAAGCAGGCATTAAGTGTTGTTTCTATGAATAAATAATTACGTTTACATCGCTGAGCACCGCCATTGTTACTTTACATAATAACATTATTTACAGTGGCACACATATGCTTCCGGAAACTTGTGTTTTATTTGCGAACACTAATTATTAAATATTAACAAAATCAGTTTATTTTTTTCTTCTATTTTAAAGCTTATTTGTTGTAAAAAAGTTGCTCAAAGAGTTTTTGGTTAAAAAAAAATAATTTATTCAACATGTTCTGAAACTGATCTCACATAAGTATCCAGGCACAAGCAAATAATTAATAATATAATTAATAATATTAATAAAATAATTAATCTATAATATATAATTAAATATAATAATTGATAATATCAATAAAATAATTAATATATAATATATAATTAAATATAATAATTAGTAATATTAAATTATTGTTATTAAATAAACAGTTTATATTTAATAAACACGTGTGATATGATGGTTCAAGACATTTTCGTGTTCTGATTGGGACAGCTTGCATCGTTAGTCAAATTCATAGAACACTTGAATTCACGGAAATAATCATTAATGCAAATTAGAGTCTAAGATAATTAATTAACTTAACAGCACAACATAACGTTTTATTTACGAAACTCAGCATGTTTTATGTAATTTTTGCATATAACAGCTGCCATGAAAAATCTTATCAGATATTTTACACTTGCTCATTCTACAAAATTTAAGCACCAAGTTATTTTTTTTGTAATTCTAGTTTTCTCCGCGCGCGACGGGAGCGCCATCTATCTGCGAAAGACGAAACAACATACAAAAACCGAGACATCCAATATTTCACCGGGTATATTTTGGCTGAAATTACATTTTACATGCGCTTTTATACATATATATGTAAGATATAACAAAATACGACAGCTGCTTTAAAAAAATAATTGGCGACCTGAAATTAACATTTTAGATTTGGTGTTCTCCACCTAAATTCATCTGTTCTACCAGATCTTTCTAACGTTATGTAACGCTACTTGAAAAGAGCAACTAAAACTATAATTCGTCTGTAGTATACAAATATATTAAATATTAACGTTTCTGAAAATATAACATGTTCCATAGGATGAAACTTTGCCTATTCTTGTTTCCTTCTGAATCACCGCACACTGTATCGATGTGTCCTAAATGACTTTTGCAAAAGATTCAGGATTAATTTTTATTGCAAACTGTTCTTTAAATTCAGGGGTTCCCAACGGAGTCGATACTGACCCCCTAGAATTCGAGTAAATTTTAAAATGGGTCGGTGATGATTAGGGTTTGACTGGGATTCAGCAGACGCATATGCAGTGGCAATTGGCAGGCATAATCAAGATCCAATCAAAAAACTCATATAATCACGAAAATTATTTAACGTATTTTCAAAATCAATAATATGTTTAGTCCAAATTGCCCAGAAGGACTATTAATGCAGTTTCGGCATTTTGCATTCATTCATTATAAATGCCGGTTCGCTTTTCAAATTGTTGCCACCACATATTAGAGCCTTTGTATGTTTCTCGCATTGTGATAAAACAACGGTACCTAGAGCTGTCAAATTTTGACTAACGTACGTTTCCACTCGAATATTGGCATCTGGAAGCCTAAATTTGGAATATGTTTTATTATCTATTTCATATTTTGTAAATTTTGAATGAATTTTTGATTAACAAACTCAACGATTTCAAAGCGAGCAATAGCAACACTTTACGAAAAAGAAAAAAAACATTTTTATCTCCATCGCGAGAGACTTTGTATCGGAAATTCTAAAGATATGCTCATTTTAAAATTATCTTGCGATATTGCTGTTGAACTAAATTTTATGGTTTAAGTGCGAAGAACATGATATTTAATAAATTAATGTAACACACAAAACGTTCATATACGCCCCTTTGAACGTAATGTAAAACTGAAAGCTTTTAGGTTTTTTATTGATATATATTTTTTTATGTAATAAGTGCAATATGAAAAAGTAAGACACACGAACACAAGCGTAGAATCGAAATATGGAAAAAATTTGGCATGCAATTTTCAGAAAAAGTCCGATTTTGTGTCAAAATACCCATATTTGAACAATGCTATATATAAATGTAATACATATCCTAAGTCACGCTTTCGAGACATGAAAAACGCAATTTGAATTTCGTCAATCGGCCCAGTAGAATGGGAGATACAGAAGTGTCCCCCCCTTTTTTTTTTTTCTTTTTCGCGGAGTACCATTGTAACCAATTTAAAAAACATTAAGTATGCAAAACTTACTGACAAAACACATAAACTCATGAAGCGGCACTCCTGTTGTCCCTGGGAGATGTTCTGGGTAGGAGTTGGCGTGGGAGATACACATGTTTAACTATGTTAGACATCAGTTATCCCCGTCCTCCGTCGCTAGTCACTAGTACCAAATTTTGAGTCTTGTTTGATTTTTCGTAGAATAAATATGCTATTCCTTAATGTTAGTTTGAAATGTGGTCCAGATTTCAAAGCATTTTCAACAGTTCCACACAGTTTCAATCGTTTTTTTATATCAAACGGGCACATGCTTTGCACCAAGGATTTTTGGAGGTATTTGGAATACTTTCCATCTTTAGTATTTATGTCATTTTTCTAAGCGGTAATTTTCTGAAGCAAGTACAGATCTCCAAATGTAGACGATAATTTTTGTGATGTATTTTCATTTAAAATAAAAAAAATTAACAAGAAACATTGTGTGCTAAAACATTTCAACAAAATTTAGAATATACGAATTATTATATATGTTACTCATTAACACTTTTGGAATAAATTATTATTTTACAAGGAATATGTTGATACTATTTATTTTAAGGCAAGGCTTAAAAATAGGGAACAATTTGTATATTAGAAAAACATTTGGAATCTATGTTTTGGTATTTAGTACAAGATGTATAGAAATAAATATCAAAAACGCAATCATCCAAAAAAATGTGAGCCATTGTTAATAATTAACGAAAATATTCTTACAAACTAAAGTAGAAATAATAGTTCCATGCTTCAAAAGCTTTCGCTTCGATTATTACAAATACGCGTCAGCAAGAAACGCTTTCATTTCCCGGCAGGCGTATTGGCGTGCCAGAGTGTTTTTTCGTTCACCTCCGGACGTGACATATTTATGCAAGTGCCTTGGAATGTTTTAAAAATTATAATTTTTACTGTAAGATGACATTGAATATCCATAGGATTTGAAATTCATGTAGATTTGACCTTCTACTCGGAATGAGAGAAACAGGAGTCACTCAAAAGGGAAAGAAAAGCATAATGTAAGCAAACAGGGGGTCGTCTCTTTAACTCGCCAAGTGGTATAAACATTCGCGTTTCTCATATTCCTTCGAATTTTTTTTTTATTCTTTCTTTCTACTTTGTAGATCTTTTAGGATTACTGTGTGAAGTTCTGTTACCTTTGCGTTGGTTTCGGATATATTTCGCGTTCTTCCCTTTTCATTTTGGAAAACCTTAATTCCAGTTTATTATGTTCAGAAAACGTTATTTATCAGTGGACAGATATACTCGCATATTTAATGAGCCAATTAATGACATGGATTAGAGTGATGATCCATTTTCTAAAGTGGTATTTCTAATGATTCTGATAGAGACATTTGTCAGATATTGAGCTCTTTGAGTGCCTTCCTTCAACTTCCCGTTAAAGATCCTGTTCCTTTTTTTTTGTAATTAGTATTTTTTTAACTAATTTTGAAGCTTATTAATGTTGTTTTGTCAATTAAAACGTGGAAATAATTTGAATAGCTCATCCGAAAATTATTTTTGAAGTAAGCAGTTTTTTTAATATATTTTCAAGTAAAGTAAAGAAAAAATACAATTAAATGCTGATTTTAACGTATATGATAGCTTAAATAATAATCTAAAATGGTACGAAAATTTATGAAGTTACAACTTGAAATTTTTTAGAGATTTTTCCCCCCTTAAATTAGTATTAATGGGCAGAGCCCCCTCCCAGTCCTGTGGGTGCTTTCCTTTCGACTCCAAGGAAACGTCTTAAACAAAGGCGTGCCGTCTCGAAAGGTTAAATAGCAACAAACTTTAAGCAAATGATTATCTCGGTTGATCGCTAGAAAACAAAATCGTGTTTGTTGTTACAATAAAAAGAAAGGTCTGTAATACGAAATATTTAAATATATTTTATTTGGTAGAATCAGCCGCTTATAAATACTGGTTTTTTTAAATTTATAACAACATAATCAAATCTTTTCACCCTTTTTTATTTAAAAATTGCATTTTATTAGGCAGTTGAATAATATAATTTAATTCTTTTATAATTAAAGAAACTTAAGTGTTTATAGCATATTTAAAATAAATAGTTTGAAGCGAATAATATGAGATAATTTTCTTCTAGTATTTCTATAGTATCTATAAACCTGAATACATATTGACTTGCACGCATAACTCCGCGATATTTAGATATCTGTAAACAAATGCTAGTTAGTATTTGGAGTTATAGTTGAATAATGACTACAGTGCGTTCCAGGATGAGTAATAAAGTAAGCAATGTGTATTTTTGAATTTGCTAGTTACTCTTTAGTCTCGTTATCACCAACCGTGCAACAACTAGCGATTTTTTTTTGGGGGGGGGCATGCTTGTGTTATAACAGTTCTGAAGTTTTACAGATGAAACGCTTTTATAAAAGTCATTCTCTTCTACAGGTACACACAAATTTAAAAAAATCGTGTCTAAATATAACAGAAATAGCCTTAATATATGCTGCTTTATATGACATTAAACTCTTATGATAATGATTCTATATAGTTCCAACAGAAGTGTGTTAATAATTTCAAGTAAAGTACCATTTTTGGTTTATCGTATGTAGTCAAACAAAATATGTTCCGGGATTAGCAAGAAGGTAAGCAATATATATTTTCAAATTTGCTATTTATTCTTCTATGTCGTCATCCTCAACAGTGCAATAACAGGCGCATATTTTGGTAACATGCTTGTATTACAACAGGTTTGAAGTTCTTCAAATGAAACACTTTTTGAGAATCATTATCTTTTATGGCTAAACACAAATAAAAAAATATCGTTTCTAAACATAACAGAAATAGCCTTAATATGTACTGCATTACATTACATTAAACTGTTATTATAGTGCTTCTATATATTTCGACAAAAGTCTTAAGAGTTCCAAGTGAAGTACAACTTCCGTTTTATAATAATATGTAGCCAAAATATAACATGTTGTTCTCAATCATGATTGTATACGCATCGTATTTGCATATACTGATTTTAAACATCAGATATGAGAAGTTTTGGATTATTTCATAATATTTTTCCTCACGAATAAATCACGTACAGAGTTTAAAGTGTTACTTCAGGTTTATCCATTTTAGGAAAAATCTAATGTGGTTTTCCTATTGATATAAAGGCATTAAGTACTGAAACTGAAAAGTTTTGGATTATATTTTAATACATTTTTTCATTAAAAAACTCTGATGGCTTCCAGTAAAGTACCACTTCCGAATGTCCATTAAAATTTGTTATTGGTTTTGAGTAAAGTACCACTTCCGGTTGTCCAGTTTTACCAAAATATAGTCAACTTTACGTATAAATGCAGAAATTTTAAATACGGAAAATATAAATTTTTGGATGTTTGATATAAGAGTTTTCGTTATTAATCGGAAACGAATACTGTTATCACAAACTACACCCAGACATCACTGTAAAATATACAAAATGTGTTGCGTTGCGGAGGTCCTCAGCCGTGCTTATTCATCAAATATTTACTGTTGAATTTTGGCCATCATACACGAGACAGAACAACTGAACTCAGTTCCTCCCCCCAATTTTGATGGTGAGTACACCGAGGGGTTAGATCCGAGGGTCTTCCACCCTTCTTCCTCTACTACCAGCCTCTCAAGAGGATTTTCGGCTCGCCATATATATCTTCTAGTGCCCCCATGTCGCAAAGACACTATACATTTACAAACATCAATGCCTTTTCCGGGATTCAAACCCAGACTTTTCAGTACCGCATTTGATTCCCCTAATCACTATATCTTACAAGAAGTTAAATTAAAGACGTGTTTATCTCTGCGAACTGCGATTTTGCTTATACGCGATATCGTAGTTGTTTTCATTTGATTTGTTCACGTCAGAATTTTATTCATACACGATTTAACGTTCATTCATTAATACTGAATGCTTTCCGGCATCATAGCTAACCAGAAAGATATCATATCTAATCTTTAAATATTTGCAACGAATGAAAATGAAGATAAAGAAAGCATACTAACTTGGGTATTCTTCTGACACCAGCTGACTGTGAAATCAGTGATAAGGAAGAAGCGTCTTCAACTTACAAGAAGTTAAATTACGATTTTTAAAAAAGGCACGTTTATATTTTTAAAATGTAGATATATACCAACAACACTAAACAGCTATTTGCATTGCATAATTAACTCAACAAAGCACATTCAAATGCTTGTAGAAAAATTTACTTTCTTCTTCTAGAAAATAGGCTACAAAACAGAAGGGCATTAACTCTTAAACCTTCCTCCTGAAATAAGTAACACGCATGTGTTGCATAGGTAAAAATATGTGACTCATAACACACGTAGTATGCGACTCATAACACATTCCTCCTTACCTTTTATTGCTCATAAACATTTTTCAGAACCGAAGATAGAAATAATTACAGAGCTCGAAATTTATGATGGACTCTTTATTAAGATTATAAAGAGTATAATAAAAGAAAAGTGGAGGGAAATGAAAAAGATGCATTCTCTTCTTATGAATGGTTGAGACTCATTTTTGGAATACATAAGGCTTCGTAAAATATGAGCGAAATATTTCATATTCACAAGAACTGCTAACGCAGCCTCGCACTTTAATAAATCGCTTGGGAGCTAGAAACAACTAAAAACGCGCGAAAGGAGAACTCATTCTGAATTGCTCGTATCTTGATATTCAGTGTATTCAGTTTTAATTCTACGTTATTCGTTAAATAAAGAGGGTGTTTACACATTTTTAGAACTGCTACAATAAAGAACTTAAAAAAAATATATTTTAGAATAAAAATTTCAGGCTAAAGCTTATCATTACATTTGAGAAATATCGTCTGCTACTTTTAAGTCTATTCTTTTAAAATGTTGCGTGAAAATAAGCTGTGGATTGCTAGATAGATACCTTTTTGCGCTTTCTCAAATAAGTATTCCTCTTTTATAATTCGAAAACGCTGTGAAATGAGGTTTAAAATTCTATTCCTCCACTATAATTCATAAACTTTGTAAAATGCATGATATTAAAATTCTTAACTTCAAAATAAGCAACATTACTAATCGGAAACGAAAAAATCATCAAACAAATCGAAAAAATCATCACCTTCTTCATGGAAAGAAGACTCCAAGCGGATACCCCCAAAAGGTAGACTGCAGGTAAAACAAAAAGGGGAGGAAAACTGTATCTTCCATTCTACTGAGCCGATTGACGAAATTCAAAGTGCGTTTTGCATATCTCGAAAGCGCGACTTAGGATATGTATTAGCTAATATATAGTATTGTTCTAATATAGGTATTTTGACACAAAATCGTACTTTTTCTGAAATAACATATCAATGTGTTTTCCATATTTCGATTCTACCACTCAAATTATGCCAAACTGCCAAGTTTTGTAAAATTCGAACGAGTACTTTTTAAAAAAGTAGCTCTCAAATCATATCTCCTCAATGTCCCAAATTTCAAAACGCTCTAAAATGTGTAAATTCACGTGTATCTTAGGAAGTTTTGAATAAAAAACTCTAATTTTTTCCAGGTGTGCTTAGAAATACATCTACTTGGTGATACAGGATGACGGCAAGACTTTTGCAGGTTATAATTCAAAATTTGTTTCGAAAAATTCATGAAATTTAAAAACACAAATTTTAAAAGTAAATCCTAAAAAATGAGTGAATTTTGTTTGGAGAGAACCTAAATTTCGAACTGTGAAAGAAGAAATCAAGTAAGTGTAATAAAAAAAGATATTCATAAAAATATACCAAATCCAATAAACATTGGACTACTCATGCGAATTTTACAAAACTTTGCAGTTTGGCATAATTTGAGTCGCAGAATCCAAATATGGAAAAAACATTTCATGGCATGTCATTTCAGGAAAAGTCCAATTTTGTGTCAAAATACCTATATTAGAACAATGCTATATATAAATCTAATACATACCCTAAATCGAGCTTTCGAGACATGAAAAACGCAAGCTGAAGTTCGTCAATCGGTCCAGTATAAAACTGTCCCCGCGCCTTTTTTTTTCTGCGCAGTGTACTATCAAGAAGAGGTTTTACAGACGATATTTACATAAAATATTGCATTTTTTTATATCACTCACTTTCAAACAGTGAAACTTCATCAAGACAAAAGCAAGAAGTCAAACTTCGAAAGGTACCACTGCTTTTCTTGATATAATATGCATGGCATACATATATTTTCAATGTATTCCTACGAATTCCTCTGACGTTTTAGATATGGACTATGGTGCCTCTGGTCTCTCAAAGAGAGCTTTTTCTAAGGCCAAACAGCACCACGATGGATGGACTCTGGAAAGTAATGACAGAAAAATTTACAGCAATACTTCTGGATATTTTACAAAAAGACCTTCTTTAATGGAAATCACGGAGCACTCTTATAGTTCAGAAAGAAGCTGCCAGACACAATAATTAAACAAAACATACTTTAAATTTTAAACAGTTATTAAATGGCTCCAAAATCGCTCTAAAAATGTAGTAAACATCTTCTGTAGCGAAATTAATATCAACTTTAATGTGCACTTGAAACTTTTGCAGATCTTTTCGTTTCTTCAAATCAAGGAAATAGAAATGGAAGTCTCTTGATTTGTATACCGTCTTTTATAGAGATGGAGACCGAATTTAGAGAATTATGAATATCACGAGTTGAATCGTCGGTTTAAAAGAATGTAGAGTGGCAGAAATCTATTGACCCCAGTAAAAAGTTCTAATCTAACTTGACTAAACTTCTAAGGGCTTTATTACAGAAGATTAATAGAAAAACAACCGAAGATCACCACTTCAAAGACAGAATCTTACAAGGAATTCCAGTGCATCAGATATTCTTCCTAGGGCAGTGGTTCTCAACCTATTTTGCTCCATGCACCCCTTTCTCTATTTCTAGAAGACGATACCCCTTTCTTTCCAAAATTTGAAAAATATATTCGAAAAATATAAATTTAGATTATTTTTTATAAGTTAGTCAAGTATAAAAGATGTGGCACAACTAAAAGTAATTCTCTCATATTTATAAACTAAAATCAAATACCTGAGAGCTAAATAAAAAACTGACTGCCTTTTCTCCCTGAAACTATTAACTGAGAAGCTCTGTGCTTGAGTACGGGTTGAAACTGACAAATTTGTTGTTCTTATAAAGGCACACATATTGAAGCTTGTAGAGACATTAGGTTTTTTGGAAAGCAGGAAATGAGAAAAATAAACAACGCCCTCGCCCAGATTCGAACCAAGGACCTGTCGAATATGCGCCGAGCGTGCTGACCATTACACCACGAAGACTTGCTAAGAAGGCGGGACAAATACCTTATAAGCTTATTATTTTTGCTCCTGATAACTTCATACTGTTTTTAAAGGAATTAATTAGAAGCAATTTTAATCTTTTCGTATAACGCATGTATTGCACAGATCTCAAGATGTACCATCAATCATTCTGAGATAATACGACTAGAACACATTAGTGAAAGCATCTTATGTTTATTCACTTTACTTTTAAATTGAATATTTTTATGTAAATTATGTAAAATATTTTTATATAAAAAATTATGTAAATTCACTTTGGTATGCATTCTTGCTTTCATCTTTTAAATTATACACCATTTTATCAAGGTCTACTCAATCTTAAAGTTCCATTCTTTACCCTACCTTAATTAAAATGTAAATTTGAAGAGAAATGTAGGCGTTAAATTATAAATTAAGAAATCCAGCCCAGAATTCACTGTAGCATAATGTAAGAGATGATGATAGAAAAGAAATATTATTAACTCTTTGCACTCCGTTTTCTCCGTTAATGAGACATTTAAAAGATCAATTTAAAATCCGCTGGAGTACAAAGGGTTAATTACAGTTTTCTTAATATTTATGAGTCTGTGAACTGGAACGTGACAAGCGCGGCATATTAAATCCGTGAAGTTTTGTCAAAACCAACATATTTTCTCAGAAATTACATAATCGACAAAAGCAGGCACATAGATGACATGATTTTATTTATATTTTTTCTTACTTTCAAATGTTACATTTATAGCGCCAAGTGCTATGCTTTTACAAAACTCACTTTTTGTCCATATTACTTTTCAAATGATTGCCGACGAATGTTATCGCGATGGATTATTTTTTAAATAAATTAAATAAAGAAGGATTCATTATGTATGCATGTATATTCCTCGCACTGTGTAAAGACGGCGGCAAAGACGCGTTGTGTCACGTAGTCCTCGACCCGAAAATAGACACCTAGAAGCCCGAATTTTGAATGTCGAATTCGTTTTTGATTTATTTTATATTTTTTTACAAGTTTAACGAATTTTAGTTTAACAAACGTAGCGATTTGAAGGCGAGAAGTGTCAGAACCGTTTGAAATAAAACATTTTATCTCCAGCTCGCCCGACTTTTGCCACTGGTCAAAATGCATGAATCCTTAGATTCTTCTGTTTGAAGGCAATGGGTCTCCACTGCGTCAAATAAAATATGTATTGTCTCCGCACATGAGCATATTGCCATTCAGTAAAGCGTAAGATATTTTACTTTCAAATTCAGTCTTTCTGCAAGAGTAGCAAGCAAAGTGACTGAAAAGCAATAAAATAGCACCTCTAGCATTCTGTCGGTAATTCTAAAAATATGCTGTTTTTAAAAATTTTGAGATTTTGCCCTTGAATTTCATGTAGTGTAAGCGCCAAGAAAACAGTTCTTATAATAAATGTTAAAATGAAAAAAAAAGTAATGTGAGCAGGAGTGTTTTCAAGAGCAGATTGGTAACTTGCGATGCTCAGCGAGAGCATAGAAAATCTTAACTAATTCTCTGGTGCAACATTAAAATCTGAATTCTTTTTAGATTTTATTTTCTCTTATCTGTGCGCATAATTTTTACATGCTTTTCTTGATTATTTAATTTTTCAGAAGATATAATGGCTTAATTTTAATTTTTTTAATTTATAAAAAATGTTAAAAATAAATCTAAATAATTGCAGATATTTCCAATGTGGGAAAAAAAAAGGGGAGGAATTATCCCCTAGCAATGGAGAAAGGGGTGAATCAGCCAAACTAGATTGGGAACCAGTATTCTAAAGTTTTTAACTTCCTCCTAGTCGGATATTTTTTTTATTTCCAATTAAATAAAAACTCATTTTAAAAAGGTAACTATAATAATTACTCTGAATTCGAAAAGAGCAAAAAATTTTGTCAGGAAGCAGATTTTACTCGATCTATTGGTGGTCATACTCCAATTAACGTATCTCCAGTTTTCCCTGCAATGCACCCAAATTTTAAATTAAAAAATTCTGATGTGTACTCATTTACGTCCTTTTACGGGATATTAAATTTTGCGCATTCTTTGCTACATTTCATTTAAACTTTGTTCCTCGAGTTTCATTAGAAATATATTTCTCATTCAATTAATTCAGTTCTCACTACACGACAAGGCAAAAATACATTTATTAGAAATTTAAAAATATAGGAAAATATAAAACATAAATACAGATAAAACAATTTAAAAAACAATTAATACAATTAAGATTATAGCTTCTACCCAAAAAACAAGCAATTCGGCCAGCGGGCAAGAAGGCTATTTTTCGGTGCACTAAAGTGAAAGTGTATTTTGGTCTCACTCGGCAAAAAGACACTTTAGGCGTGGAAACTGACTTAATTTGCTGTGAACGCTATGTTAAATCAATATATGGGATAATTTAATAACTTTAATTAATGATAAATCCAGAATGCATTATGCATGATTTAATTCGAAATAATAAAAGAAGACGTTATCTTTGTTGTTGTGAAGCTTAGTTTCTCTAGATTGCCAACAAATCCACTATTCTGTTAAGTTTTAAATGTAAACAAATATAGCTGCTATGTTAAAAATTTCAGCTTGCCGCAATGAAACCAACTTTTAAATTGTTGAAAACTGTAGTACAACTAATGCATTCAGGTTAACAAAAGGCGTAAAAACCTTAACCGGATGATGAGAACACATAATTTAATCATTTTTAAAGCCAAAAATGCACAATTTACCAACATAATCAGAATAACAAAACTTAGCTCACGGAGCCGAATAACAGAGTGGATATATATATATATGCATACATATACATATATATGTACACATGTCTATATATGTATTTACTTTTGGTGTGACCGATCGCCACCAAAAACGGAAGTGCACAGCTACATGCCATAGCAGTCCTATATACAAAATTTCAAAGTTCTAAAGCTACCCGTTTTTGAGTTATACGAGATACATACATACATACGTACACACGTACAGACGCCATGACAAAATCTCTTCTGAATCCATGTTAAATCAGTTTTATAATTCATTTGGAATTAATCTTTATTATGTCCTTACGTACAGATTTCATGCAAAAACATCGTTAAATTGCATTCGATAGCTGTCAAAATGGATCCCTTCGTTGATATACGGTAACCGGTATTTTGATTAAAATGTTAACCGTGATTAAAATGTTATGATATTATATATACACTGGTTATCATAAATTAAGGAAAAATCACGATTACTGAAAACGTTATATGTAGAATTTCATGAAACTTACCCAATACATACAACACATAGTAAGATATCAAATAACATAAAAAGAAATTGCCAGACAATTATGGTAGTATAAAAATTAGCACATGTATGAAATGAAAAAATCGAAGGTGTGAGTCTGCTATAGGAAAAGTACATTCAATTACTTTTCCTATAGCAGACTTGATCCCCTTTAAAGATGATGCCCTTTAGAAGCAATACAGCACATACAGCGATATGTAATGCGTTCAATTATGCGGTCTACCAGTTCCATAGGAAGCGAGAGCCGTTGCTCTTGCAAAACAGTTGCAAGGGCGGCAAGGGTCTGAAGGGGCGGATTGAGAGCAGCTAGACGTCTCTCTAAAGCTTCCCAGACGTTCTCGATAGGATTCAAATCTGGGGATCGAGCTGACCACTCCATCGAATAATTGTTTCCTGTTGAAGATTATCGTGTACGATGCGAGCCCCGTGTGGTCTTGACTTGTCATCCTGTAACAAGAAAGCATCACATGTTGCCCCGGCATATGTGCGCACATAAACATCAAGGATGTCATCTCTATAAACCGGAGCATTCACGATTCCCCTTGGAAAGACATGGAGGTCTCTGCATCCACCCAAAGAGATACCACCCCAAACACAGATATTGCCTCTTCCGCATGCATCTCTTTCACGAATGTTTGACGGATGATAACGAATTTCAGGTTCTCTCCATATTAAATAACGCCTACTATCGCTTTCTAGACTAAACCTGGACTCATGCGTAAAGAGAACACCCCTCCATTGATCAGGCGTCCAGTAGTCATGTTGTCGCGCCAACTGCAAACTTTCCCTCCTATGGCGTGGAGTGAGCGACACGCAAATGGCTGGTCGCCTCGCATACAGACCTCCTTCGTGAAGCCTTCTACGCGCAGTTGACGTTGACACCCACCTTCCGTTGGCTGCTGCAAGGGAGGATCTAAGAAGAGTAGCGGTTCTATTCCTGTGTTCAGGTAATGTCAAATATCGGTCCTCGGCGCTCGTCGTAGCAGTTGGCGGTCCTTGGCTGAACCTCCTAGATGCCGAATCCGTGGTTTGAAATTGCCTCCAAAGTCTATGAACCACAAAAGGACTCACATTTAGCCAACTGGCCACTTGTTTTTGACTTTGTCCTGCCTCTGGTCTCCCAAATGGCTCTCCATCGTAGTTCTGCAGGCAAATGGTGCCTTGAGGTCATTGTTACGAATTGGCTATCTCAGATTTCTGATGTCACTATCACAGTGAAATATGTGGGCTTGCTTCAAACAAGGACTTTTATGCTACTCGCAAATGACGTATTCCGAGTGCAGCGCCACTAATTTGTATATTGCAGTTTTACTCAGCTGCTCTTACATGGCAACATATTCAAATTTTACACGGTTTGGCCTATTTTTGAGGGAGTTATCGCTTTTTTTATGATTTTTCCTTAATTTATGATAACCAGTGTATTTTATATATGTACATCGACATAGTTTTCTCCCGATACAATGTTGACTTTACTATAATATATTCATTTATTTACGATTTGAGTTGTTAAAATAAAATCAGGTAAATAATTCCTATATAATTAATTAAACGCAGGGCTTAATTTCTAAGATCAGAAGTGCCGGAGCCCAGTGGCTTGAATGCGCCATGAGGAAGAGAAAAATAAATTAAAAATAAATAAATAAAATCTGAAAGGTTTCAGATTTTAAATTTCGTCCAAAAGGGTGTTTTTTTAACGTTTTGTGTATTACCTTTATTTATTAATTAACATGTTCTTCGCACTTAAACCATAAAATGTAGTTCAACAGGAATATCGCCAAAATAGTTTAAAATGAGCATATCTTTAGAATTTCCGATACGTAGTTCCGCGAGCTGAAGAAAAACGTTTTTTGTTCCCCGTAGAGTGTTCCTATTGCTCGCTTTTAAGTCGTTTAGTTTGTTAATCAAATATTCGCTAAAGTTTCCAAAATATGAAATTCCAAATTCCGGCTTCCAGATGCGCATATTCGGGTGGAAACGTGCATTATTCAAAATTGGATGGCTATAGGTCCGTTGTTTTATCACATTTGGAGAAACAGATATAAATTTATGCAGATTCTTCATTATTTAATTTCTTTAAATATAAGACAAGGGAATAACTTTTGGTGGCAACAATTGGAAAAGTGATACAGTTGTTTATAGTGATTCAACGCAAAATCGCAAAATGAAAACAATAGTCCTTCAAGGACAAAACGCCTTTGGACTAATAAATGAATAAATAAATGTGTTGAAGCTTTTAATTCTTAAGAGTTTGTGTATAGGTTTTAAGTTCCATATCTTATGATAAGTCAATA
>KK121866.1:0-94620 GCA_000611955.2 Stegodyphus mimosarum
ATTTGGAAGAATTAGTTATCAAAGCTTCTTTCGCAATTCAAAATAATAGTTCCTTAATTTCCTATTCCTTTGTAAAGTTTAAATTTATTCTATTATTGATTGAAGTAATATTTAGGAGGGATTTTTATTTTATTTCTGATACAATGACAATACAAATAGCATCCTTAGATTAAAGATTTGAAAGAAACTCAGCTACTAAAGCTACCGCGCAGTTTATAATTTCAAATAACATTTTTCTAATTTCTTTAATCGAATCGAAAAGTTTCAGTACATTTATGCACCTTTAATAAGAGTTATCTTTTATAATAAACCGTAAACTGAGGTATATTGTGAAACAGTCCAACCTCAGAGTTCGGTTGAGTTATAAAAGCAATCCATTCAACAGTTAAAAAGCACGGTATAATTTTAAATTCGTTCGTTCTACAGATATAAGCATTTCTGTATAAAGCCAGTAAATTTTGTCGGAAGCTTGAGTTACAAATTACGAGCACACAAAACAAAACGAGAAAAAAAGATTTCTCTTCCCAGTTCGAACTTTTAATGAAGCACTGTTTGAATTTATGGCGAGCAGTTATCTTATTCCGAAGCTGACGGTGGCAACACGAAATGGGACACTTTGCGGAGGAAAATGAAGTAAGGATAGTTAATGGAAGGAGGGACAATTTATTAACGGGTAGAGGTGGAAATTGTTGGTAATGGCGCATGCTGGATAAATGATGGGGTGGAGAAGTGAAGTGGTACGTGACTTGGAATTCTTTCATTAGTCTGTGCAATTTTCGTTAGGGAGAAATAAATTCTGAAGACTATTTATTGAATGAAATATGATACAGCTTACGAATATTATATCTCTTAAGTTATACGTACACTCACCAAGGGATAATTTTAAACTTATTCTCTTTCACAAATTGGCATTCGACTTGTTTATTAATGGAAAATTGTTTGTTTCAAATATAGATATAAAAGTAAAATAACATGGGATTTGGTTTTATAAAGAAAATCTCTAAGTTGTCAAAAAGACAGTGAGATATACTTTGTTTCTTATCAAAAATTGATAAAAATCGACTTCGAATTTAAATGAAAGCATGTATAGTGCATTTTCGTATTCGCATAATGCATTTTGACATGGTTCCAAAAGTATGCAATGCAAATCTATAAAACCAAAGCCGTATTAATAAGCATGCATTTCGATACAGTGCGAAAAGCGTTTCCTTTTTTAATATTTAATTTAATTTCATTTTAATTTATTCATTTTATTTATCACCAGAGATCCTATTAATCTCGATTTTCATATAAGTCCGCACCACTTTTCAAATATATTAGCGCTCCTTAAAGCGTAAGATATTTATCTTTCAAATTTAGTAAAAGAACTCAGCTATTTAAAAGAAATTAGTTCGGCGGTCTCGAATATTTCCTAGTATACTTTCTCTACGGTGCTTCTCAGAAATTACTAAAAAAAATAATTCTCTTGCTCTCGATAAACATTAATCACACAACTCTAACAAAACGAATAACATCTTTTTTTTTAACAAAAAGAAAAGAAATAGACCTGTTGCCACTAAAACGTAAGTGAAGTATAATTAAAACGATTATGTTTATACTCTAGCTCACAAATCAGATGGGGAAATGTAAATATGCAGTTTCCAACAGTTGCTACTGGAAGATGTAAAAAAAACATCTTCCTCGCGCGAGTTTGTTGCCATTTTAGGAAGCGAGAGATATTTATTATTATTTTTTTTCTGTTTAATCTCTGTTACTGATTAACAAACTAAGCGATTTAGAAACAACAAATTCAGTTCACTAGCTCCTTCATTAATTTTATCTGGACCTGAGAAATTCTGTTTTAGAATTATTTTAAATACTCTTTTTTAGAGTATTTATTTTGGGTTGGTGGCCGCCACAGGGGCTAGTTATTTGAAAAGTGAAACGGCAACAAAAGTGAAATTCGAGCAAACTAAGAGCACTTCTGGGCTAAAATATGCATGGCAACACTAATACTGTATCGTCATTTCTAAAGATACGCTGTGTTTAGAAAGTTTGTGATTTTGCTATTGAATTGTATGTGGCAGAAGTGGGAAGAAAGCGATATTTGTTAATAAAGTTAAAAAGATATATACTATATATACACAGTCCAGTCACATTAATGTGACCACCACGTACTTTCCATGTCAGAGTTAAATAACCAATCACAGAGGGCAGGTGGCAGCACAGTGCAGTTGAGCGTATATAAAGGGTGTGTGAGGGCTTCGGAAAACATTTCAATCGTTGGCGTAATGCAGAAACGAAGCAATTTATCCGACTTCCAAAAGGGCATGATCATTGGCTTTCGGGCCAAGGGTGGAAGCATTTCCGAAACGGCTGAGTTTGTGAACTGTTCGCGTGCCGCCGTGGTAAAAGTGTACCGTGCATGGCAAAATGGGACTGTCCAAAATCAGCGACGTGGCAAATGTGGTGCACCACGGGCCATAGATGACAGAGGCGAACGACGGTTGCGGAGATGCGTTCGGGCAGATAGACGGGCTACCGTTGAGCAACTGACCACCAAAATGAACCAAGGGGCTACCAAAAGTGTCTCCCAAAGTACTATTCAGCGAACATTGCTGCGTCTGGGCCTCCGAAGCAGACGCCTGGTTCGTGCACCTATGCTGACTGCTGTTCATCGACGGCGAAGGCTAGAATTTGCACGCCAGTACAGCAGCTGGACGTCCACTGAGTGGCGACAGGTTGCGTTTTCGGATGAATCGCGTTTTATGCTCCATCGGACAGATGGACGTTGGCGTATAAGGCGTGAAACCTCTGAAAGGAACCACCCTGCAACCATTGCCGGAACGGTCCAAGCTGGAGGCGGGAGCATTATGGTCTGGGGAATGTTTTCCTGGCATTCTCTAGGTTCACTGATCATTGTGGAAGGCACAATGGATCAATACAAGTACGCATCTGTCCTTGCGGACCATGTTCACCCCTACATGCGCATTGTTTTTCCTCAGGATGATGGCATCTTCCAGCAGGACAATGCGAGGTGCCATACAGCTGCCAGTGTACGTGCGTGGTTCGAAGAGCACCAGGATGAGTTTACCGTCCTCCCCTGGCCAGCAAACTCACCTGACTTAAACCCAATCGAGCATCTGTGGGACCATCTCGATCGAGTTGTTCGCGCCATGGATCCTCAACCGCGTAATCTAGCGCAGCTGGCCACGGCATTAGAGTCGGCATGGCTCAACATCCCAGAGAACACCTTCAGGGACCTATGTGACTCTCTTCCTGCACGTCTCGCAGCAGTCCGCTCTGCGAAAGGTGGTTATTCTGGCTTTTGACAGATGGTCAAATTAATGTGACTGGACTGTGTACTATAGATCATCTTGTTAAGAAAACTGAACATTGATTCGATGAACTGAGAAAAGACCGAAAACAATAGGAAAATGTATGATAACACTTAACACTATTGAAAATCCTGAACATACACTGGTTTTAATTTTTTAAAAAGTTTTATCAGACATTTATGTTGCGTAAAAGCGAAGAAAGTTATGTTTCATAATAAAATTTAAATACAAAACGACATTGTGTCAGCAGCAATGAGTCCAACACTAGAAAGATAAATTGAGAGCTCAACAATAGCATGAAATACTTTAATAAACCCTCTGGTGCGTCGTTCAAATCGGATTCCCTTTAGATTTTGTTTTACTCCAAATGGCGTTAGCCCAGAATGGCTAGTAATTTCGTTTTGACATTTTGCGTTGATTGACTGTTCAAACTGTTGCCGCCAGATATTACAGCCCTGTACTATATTTTAAGCAATGAAGAATCTGCATAAATGTATATATGTTTCTCGCATTGTGATAAAACAATGGTACCTAGTACCACCCAGTTTTAAATAAAGTAATCTTCCACCGAATATGGCCATCTGTAAGCCCTAATTTACAACTTGTTTATTATCTATATCATATTTTGTCAGACATTAAAGAATTTTTGGATTAAAAAACTTAACGATTCCAAAACGAGGAATGGCAACATTGTACGAAAAAAAAACCCTTTTTTTATCTCCAGCGCGGAAGACTGTCCATCGGAAATTCTAAAGATAGGCTCATTTTAAAATCATTTTGTGATATTGCTGTTGAATTAAATTTCAGGGTTTAAGTGCGAAGACCATGATATTTAATAAACAAAGGTAACGCACAAAACGTTAAAAAGCGCCTCTTTGGGCGTAATGTAAAATCTGAAGGCTTTCCGATTTTTTTTTTCTTCTTTGCAAAAGTCAGCTTAAATCTGTCTTTGATCTCAGGTGAAAAACAGCGCAGTGCATTTCAATAAACTCTGTGAAATGTTTTTGAAAAAAATTCAACCTTAATTTAATTTGAGAAAACGTATCATGTATTTTAGTATAGCCCCCCGCTCAAATTTTTCCCGTTTACCAATATTTTGTTTCAGTTACAATCCCATATGTTTTATAACGAAACATCATAAATATTTGTCTGTATATGCATTGTTCGCTACATTTTTAGGACTAATTTAAACATGATTTGAAAGTATAATTTGAGTGTACATTATTTCAGCTCTCTGTCAAGAGCTTTATCATTGTGCAATATTTTAATACCGTATTTTTGCTCCCTAATGTAAACTCACATTGTCTCGAATATATGATGTTGACTTCGCCCCATAATAGCCGCCTGCAAATTCCTTATACAGCAAAAGCACAGAATTCCCTATATTTGCTGCAAAGAACTACTTTTCAAGTTATGTTGAATTACAGTAAAATCTATCTTATCCAGCACACGATAACCGCCACTATACAAATAACGACACTTTTGAAAATTTAAACTTCCCGATGTTATCCCGAATTTAAATGGGGTAACGATCTAAATGCAAAACATTTTGTTATGTTTCTGCTGACCAATCTATCATGATGTAAGGTTTAGCCCAACTTTATAACAGTTATTTTAAGTTTATGCATCTTTCCTATCCCTTCTAGCTTCAGCTTACAATTTCCTACCAGAATGTATTTTCAGAAACGCGTTTAATGCAAATGCGTAAGAATAGTATTCAAGTCGATGTTTCACTGACTTCGTTAGAGAGCCCGAGTTCCTGACTAGCGCGCGTTTGACTTTGGCTACGTCTCTCTCTAAGCCATTGCTACGCTAGGCCGTACTTTAGGCTCTTGATTGGCTTCGGCGACTTAATTGAGATTTAGGGGCCAACTATTTAGAATCTTGATAGCTTCGGCTATATCTTTCAGTTAGCTTTAGTTAAGTTTAATTTCATATCAATATGAGTTGAAGCAGAAGTGGAGGCTTTGCTGTACGCCCCGAGTTAGGAGCCGACTGTGTCACATTTATTTTGAGAAATAAAGGGTAGTTAGCACTTCTTGAGTCTTAGGTCTCTTTTCACACACTTAAGCGATTATTCGCTTATCAGTGTTAGGAGTTTTCAAATACTGAACTGTGAAATAAGAAGGTGAAATCCCACAATGCCTTATGCGACTGGTTTAAATTATACGGAATTTAAATGTAAACTACTGATCTCTTTTTATGAATCCATATGTGAACTTTAAAAATTAGCGTTTACGCCTTTAACAAACATTTCACACTGAAGAACGTCATACTCAACTTTATCTTTTACCTGAAAAGATATAATCAACATTACTTTAAATCGCTTTTGGTATAAAGTGTGGTCTATGATCATGTTCGTAGAAGACATGCCGAATGAAAAAGATAATTTTGGTTTTAAAATAAGTCATTCGGAGAAGACTTATGTTAATGTGGACAAGAGACAGCTTTCGATAGGGGCAGATAATTCTATCCCCATTGCACTTTCTCTAGATGAGAATGGGGCATGAAAGGAAAAAGAAGATGGGAAGATGGTAGGATGAAAATGAAGACACGCAGAACAAGACATTCACGTGGAAGGAAGTTATGAACAATTTCATAAGATGATCATCTACATCCCAACATGATGTTATGAAGCTTCGCGAATTTTTAAAACTATGACGCCTATCCTGTAAGCAGGCAGATATTCGGAGATATGCTATCATAGTAAGGAATTCTTAACTTTCATGTGAGAATAGGCCCACCAGCAGAACAGTGGTAAAATAGCTAAACACTGGTATTTCGGTTCCAGGCTCGAATCCTGTGAACGGGCTGGCTGCATAGGCTTTTTGGTAGTTTTCTCCATGTGTAACGTATATACTGGCCAGTTTCCCTTAGAAAGTCCTCCGCGGAGGCATCCATCCTCTTAGGCAGGTAGCCCTCGAGGCGTTGCTTTAATAAAATAAACCATACCAATTCCTACGGTAATAAATATGGAGCATTAAAATATTGTTTAATTTTGTTTTGTGAGATATAAAATCATGTTTTGCGTTTTAATTAAAGCAATTGGTACGATTTCTGAAATTATTTATTTATTCGTGGCCCAATATATCAGAAATACTATCCTCGAATTTCGTATGCTGTAGTTTTCTCTTTCGATATTAACCAACTATTTGGTATAACATTAATAAAACGAACGTACGTATGTATGTAGCTCGCGTAACTCAAAAACGATTAGCCGTAGGAGGTTGAAATTTATATTTGGGATTGCTATAACAATCCAGTCGTGCACCTCCCTTTCTTAAAGTAATCGGCCTTATATAATCAAACATATATATAAGGCGTGTTCAAATGAAAGTGATTCGAAGCGCCGCGTGTGAAAGGTTTGCACTGAAATTTCGTGAAATAAACGCATAGTGAAGCTGTATGTACCACGCATGCGTGTGCGAAAGGAGATTTATGCTAGCTTCAGTCCATAGACCTTATAAGAAATAGACCAACCCAAATGAGTTTTCTCCCTCATCTGACGCATTCCCGGCTGTACCCTTGACCACATCTGGAGGCGTAGGGACGATTAGCAGAAATTTAACAATGGCTTGCTATTGCAAGGCCTATTATTGTCAAGAAAAAGCTGGTTGTGGCGCCTCATTTCACAAATTAGAATTTTCACATATTTTTATTTTTGAAACTGTGATTGATTTTTAACAATTTAACATATTTATCAAGCATAATTAAGGTTCCAAATAATTATAAAACTGTTGCATATTTTCAGGCCTGTATATTGTTTTAGCTTTTCCTACACTTAAGGAAATTTGTAACTACTTCTTTTAGAAAATAATATTTTAAATCTGAACTAATAGAAAATTTCAAATAAACAATTTTCTTTTAGAATTTTTGTGCTTTTTATTGGTGTAAATACTAAAATAACTAAAAATGAATTTTTGAAAGTTTTTGTTTAAAATTCTAAATTGTGCTCCTTTTTTAAAATTATAGGTGAACATTATAACATAATTTACATAAAGGAGTTTTATTTCAATTAAATTTCTTAATACATCATAGTGATAAACACTTTTAACATCTTAATAATTTTTATGCATTTATTCTAATGTTAAAATTGTATTTAAGTGCAATAATTAATTGTGCTAGTATTTTATAGTGATTACTTTTTTTAACTTATTTCTAGTTCGGTATAAGATATTTTGATTAACTGTGAATTTAATTTATTAACCCAAAGGGCCAGTAGCCCATAAAGGCTATTTACTATTAGTTTCGAAACGGCATTTTGTGCTGTTTCACTATAAATGCCCGTTTCACTTTGAAAATTGTGGAAAACCAAATATTATCGCCCTGTATTATACTTAAAGAAATTAAATAATGAAGAATCTGCATGAATACATGTATGTTTCTCGCACTGTGAAAGAGCGACGGTATCTAGAGCCATCAAATTTTGAATAATGTAATCCTCCATCCGAACAATGGGCACTTGCACCGCCAAATTTCGAATTTGTTTTAATCCATTTCATATTTTGTAAAACTTTCATGAATTTTTGATTAACAAACTTAAGGAGTTCAAAGCGAGCAATGGCAATACTGTACGGAAAATAGCATTTTTATCTTCAGCGCAGAAATTCTACAGATATGCTGTTTTCAAATATTTTGTGATAGTGCTGTTGAATTGAATTTTATATGGTTTACGTACGTAGAACGTGATATTCAATAAATAAAAGTAACACACAAAACGTTAAAAAACGTTCCTTTGGTGGTAATATAAAATCAGAATACTTCCAGATTTTATTTTACCTTATCTTTATTATTATTTATTATTCTTGTTATTGTTATTTAAACTCAGAAAAGTTTATGCTGCGAATTTTATGCATTTAATAAGTAATCATCTTACGGGCACATTGTAATGTTAACAATTATATGATCATATAATCAAATAAATTATCATCTTTTAATGTTATAATAATTTTAAAAACCACTACATGAAAATGCTCATAAAATTAAAAAAAAAAAAAATCAGATCTTACAATAGAAGAGAAACCCGCCAATGTGACAATAAAATTCGCTGGAACAACCTTGTATTTGGCGTACATTTACTAAAAACACTCAATCGATTTCGAGAGCAGCTACAGGTCCCTCCTCATCAGGAAAACAAAATATCTAGAAAGAGAAAGAAACCTCAGTAACGGCTTTTTATACTCTCGGGTAGAACCACGCGCGAGGAGGCAACGCCATCTATCGGCAAAAATAATAATCAAGAATTATGTTACTAGAATTTTAAAAGCGCTAGGAAGGCCTGGATTAGACTTAAAATCATTCACTAAACATACTAAATCTTTGTGAATATGAAAAGCCTCAAGAAAATCCAATTCACCAACGGAAGAAACTTTTTGAATAAGTTTTGCAGTTCCAAAGTCAAAATTATGATTAAATTTCCAACTATGATACGCTATTGAAAAAGAGAGTAGTTTTTATAGTATAGAGTATAAAAAGCCGTTACTGAGGTTTCTTTCTCTTTCTAGATATTTTGTTCTCCTGATGAGGAGGGACCTGTAACTGTCCTCGAAATCGATTGAGTGTTTTTAGTAAATGTACGCCAAATACAAGGTTGTTTCAGCGAATTTGTTATCAGATCTTGTTTAATTTTGCTTTATTTGTTTCAAAGCATGATGTACTATCAATCAATTCATAAATTTTGTGTTTAGAGTTTTGACCATTTTACCCAAGTAAAGCTGTTTATACAAATATATACTGTCAACTGCAGAAGTGTTTCAAATGATAAAAATGTTCATGTTTTGGCAACGTCAAATTAAAAAAAAAATTTTAAAAAGTAACAAAATTTAACTTTTAATGCGATCTCGTCGATTTCTATACTTACATTTGGGAAACTCTTACACTCATTATGAAAAAATAAAATTATAAGAAATAGGACTTCCGTACGATGAAAATTGACTGGGATGCTTAATTTCAAAATTTGCAGTTTTCGATATCATTTCAAAACGCCTGGAGGATTGACGGATCGGTGAATTAAGTTAGAATAATTTGAACAAATAAGTATAACTGAGATGCAAGGGGGGAATACGTCTAATTTAATAAGCCGCACACAAAAATCGTGTAGTACCCACATCAGAATTTTTTTAAATTAAGTTATGAGGTCATTGCTCATTTTTCACGTCTCTCAGCATTTCAAATAACTTAATGACTCTACAATACATGATAAACTATTCAATTTGCATAACTTAAACTGCTAACATGTGGATTATCGTAAGCTTCTTTTATTATGTCCACTATTATTGACCATTGACTATTATTGTCCACTACTGTTATTAGTTTCCACTGTTATGGCTTATTATCTGATATTCTTAAACACCCGAAATGTTTAGGAAATAATAAACATATTCGCTCTAGTTTATATTATACTTGTTTCCGAAAATGACGGATGATTCTTCCTTTTCCTACGAAATGCTGCGGATTTTTAAAAAATTTAAATCATCTAATCAAAGATTTATTTTGAGCACTAGAGGTGCTATTAGTCTCGATTCTCATTTTTTTGTATAATATTTGTATCCGTATCGGGTTTCAAATAAAAGAATGCTGGCACCAAATTCCATCGCTATGTATTATTTTTAAAGAACTAATATAGCAGACATCAGAAAATGTACGGCACAACTTAACACTATATCGAGAATTCTATTCTGTTTTTGACCATCTCGTGATTTTATTGTTGAGTTTTATGTGGCTTAAATGAAATAATAATAATAACAATAATTCTTAAAGAATAAAGTTTAAAAGACAAGAAATAGCTGTGTTAGTATGAGTGAATCCAACAGTAGATTGTTAAACTAGGAGCTCGGCGAGAGCATAAAAGCCTTATTATTATTATTATTCTGCAACATTATTGACATTCTAGTTGAAAATAATCTATTTATAACATCAGCAATTGAATGCATCTTTATTTTGACAAATGATACGTTTATCATTAACTCAATACGTATCATTTAATGTCATACGTTTATCATTAACTAATTCGTTTGTATTGTAGTTGGATTTGATCATTACAAACGAACAAAAATAACGATTTTGAAATAATAGATAACGATTTATAATAACGAAATTCTGACAAGTATCTATTCCGTGATGCTTCATGCAGGTTTTATGTATACGTAACATTATTATAAATAACCAGTCCTCATTATTCTCCTTAAAAACATTTTGCACATCTTAATATAAGTGCACAATAAATATAACATGGAAGGCGTATTAATTTTATTTTACGAGACGCAATTAAAGGAATAAAAATTAAACTGAACTACGATATAATTTTAGATTTGTTTTAAAACGCAATTAAAAGAACAAAAATTTAACAGTATTTTTTGTTTTACAGTTCACTTCTGTTGTGCAAAACTAATTTTTCACGAAGAAATATTCCCGTCTTTATCACCTGCGCTACCTGGATTGAAACATCACATTACTACGCATATGAGGAAGAAACGGTGCAGTGAAGCTCCCGTACTTTAGAAAGATATGCAAATAAATGTCCCAGCGTAATGTTTCCAGAATTAAATGCCAATCAAGCAAAAATGCCCCCCCAGTAAGTTTGAAGCAATAACAAGCGTAACAAGCAGCATCCATGGACCATAAACCAGTTTCTCTCTAAATTTTTCATTTTCTCTCATTGTAACAACCTCCGAGCACATAGCCATTAAGCTCCGACCAGAGATAAAGTGGAACCAGAATTGTACAAACTCGTCCACGCACTTACTCAGTTACAGTTAGGGCCTTCGCGAGTTCTTTACTGCCACCCGAACACGCTACGCAGTTTTATTACTGCTGCTGCACCTATTATCGAGACAGTATTTGGTAGTAAACTTGGGGATTATTACTCCAACAGGAAATGACGTAGACGTTTGGTCACGAGATATATGAAAGGAAAATTTAATTTTCTTCCGTTGCCAATGATGGGTTACAAAAACTTTAAAAAAATAACACCGGATTTCTTTCGAAGATTTGGAAAATGTTCACGAGGTGAGAAACGCGATTAGATTACTGTAATAAAAACGAGACTCATTTAAACTAGATTTTTTTTTTACCAATTAAATGCTAGATATAGGAAGATTTATATATTTCCCGCGAAAAGAAAGGATATTTCATTAAAAAGGAAAAGTGACATTATTCCGACTGGAAGCAAAGGAAGAATTACATCGTAGAAGTACTGTAATCATAATTTTTACTTATATGTTAATAAGTTAGATAACATTATTTTTCAAAAGGAAAATATTTCGGATAAAAATCTTATTTAGGAACTACTCTAGAAAGGTAGCGGGCAAGTTCTTTGGAATTTAATTAAATATGACTCGCTTTTGTGCGACCGTTAGCTATTTATTAGAGCATCTTTAGAAATTTTTCCAATTTTGTATCGATGAAAAAGAAACTCAGGTAAAAAAGAAAGGGATTTATAAATAATTTATAAAATTCTTTCATTCCAAGAATTTTCATTTGCTTTTTATTGCCAGTTTCTTAATTATTTCTTCAAACTGTCCTTTTCATATGTTATTCAATTTATCAAGTTACTAAATTAGACGTTTCATTGAAAATTTTAATGTCTGTAAAAATACCCTGTACTTTAAGATTTCATTTAAAGTTTAATTGACAATATCCACGTATTTTCATCAATTTTTTTCTTTAATTTTTTTTTCTGTAGTTCTGAAAATAATAAAAATCATTTAATAATAATTGTCATTACTGCAATAATTTCTTCTTGCACTAATAATAACACTACAATTATCACTGTAGTAATTTCCGCCTGTAAAGTTTACTTTCAATTGTCATTATCCACGTAATTTTAAACGTCAGTTTATTTCCCTGATGTTTTTATTTCTGCAATACTCAAAATAATAAAAATCATTTAATAATAAAAATCATTACCATAATTCCTTCCTCTCCAGCACTCAACTGAAAATATTTTTTTACTGTAATAATAAATTCCTGTACTAATAATAACACTAATAATTATTGCCGCAATAATTCCTTCCTATAAAATTATTACTTTAAAAATTTCTTCCTGTATTTCCTACATGTTTTTTCCTGTCATTTTTCCTTAATACTGAAAATAATAATAATTTTTACTGTAGAAAGTTTTTGGCTATCAATCCGGATTTTAATTGTTTTAATCTTAAAATTAATCCTGTTCTCGTAGCGGTGATTCTCATATTCGATTGAACTTTTGGCTTGAAATCAATCGGACAGCGTGGTGTACCCTGGGCAACGTTCTCAGTGATGAATCGGGAAAATTAACGGTAGGTTAAGCTATTCTGACCGAATATTTGTTTTGTCTCTGCCATCCTCTTTGCGGGCGAAGTATATGTCTTTCTTTCGCGGGGCAATCCTGGCAGTATTTTTGCTGAAGAGCTGAAAAAATGATCAGTTGGCTTTGTCATCATTCCGCGAATACATAATTTGCAAATCTACGACATTTTAGTGACAAAAATGTCTCTTGTAATTCATTAGCATTATATATAGTCAACTAAATTACCAATGTGGTGTTAGGAAATCGGTATACAATTTCGAGAAAGTACCATAATACATAAAAAAGGAAAAGATTTGCTTTTTCATTTCATGTAATATCCAAGCGTATTAAGATATATAAAGTGCCAAAATGTATAAAAAAGGGAAAAAATTTCTTGGTTTCGTTTCATTTAATATCGTCCTATATTTATAATTTTATTTCTTAAGAAACTTCTTCATCCGCACCAACCCCCCCAAAAAAGGGAGGAAAAAACTAAGCATTTGTATGTAGGAAACTCAAAGAATGAAGCACAGTTGATCCTTTAATTATAAGGTGAAATAACAAAATATAAACAAGTTTTATAAAGCATTTGTTCCATTTAATAGTTATTTTTAATACAACAATAATTTATTTCTTAAAAGAACAAAAAAGGAAAAAGCATTTAAATTTAGAAAAATCGAAAAATGAAAACACAGTTGATTACTGAATTATGCGCTGGAGCAGACAAAATCCGTCTATAATTCTCGCCCACTCGAAAATTTAACTACTAATAGCTTTATTGCTGAATTACCCAGTAGACTAATAAATGTTCTAAGGAGTTTTTTCGAAACGCAGCTTTAATTAACATTTGCTTTTTCAGTTGCTTCTAAAATTCATTTCAACGGTATTACAGAGGAAGCAAACATTCACAAAGGAAAATATAACAAAGGCATATATAATAAATAAATATATAATAAAGTAACTTTCTTACCACATATTATTTAGGTTATGTATATCAGGAATTCTTACCTGAAAATAGAAAATTTAAACATTAGTTTAACTAACTTCTCATATAAATAATGTACACTGCTCGACATTGAAAATGCAACACCAAGAAAGAAGGAGTGGTCAGAAATTTATGCAAATTTTAGAGTAGACGCACGTCACTGAGTTATGCGAATGATGTGAAATGCGCAGGTCTCCGACGCACGTGAAGTACGATATAAGGGAAGGAACGTGCAGAACGGGTAATACTCGTGTCGTTATTTCTGCCACACGAATTATCGAAGAAAGTTGGATTTTGTCCCGGAGGATACGTGTAATAGGAGAGAGTGCCAGGCCGCCGTCAACGAAGGCACTTCTAGCAGATAGACGATTTTACGAGGGATATGGTGATCGGACTGAGAAAGGCGGGTTGGTCCTTACCTCAAATCGCAGCTGATACTTACATGGATGCGAGCACTGTGCATCGGCTGACGGTCCCGCAAGTCACTTGTACCGCGATTCTGCACCATGTGCAAGATACCCTGGATGTTTCCGTGTCGACCAGAACCATTTGCCATTGGTTGAACGTGGCTTGCACTCATGGCGTCCGTTAAGAAGACTGCCATTGACCCCACAGCATAGACTCCAACGTTCAGAATGGTGCCGGACTGGAGCGATGTGGATGACAGAATGGCGAAACGTCGTGTTTTCAGATGAGCCACGCTTCTGTTTATCCAGTGACAGTCGCCGCATACATATGTGGCGTCGACGTGGAGACAGACCTAATCCGGCAGTAACTGTGGAACGCCCCACCAACGACAACGTGGCATAATGGTTTGGGGCGCTATTGCCTATGATTCCGGGTCACCTCTTGTTTGTATTCAGGGCACTATGACGGCCCAACGATACCTGGATAATGTACTGCGGCCGGTGGAAATCCCCTACCTTCAGGGGCTGCCTAATGAAATTTTTCAGCAGAGGGTGCTCGCATCTGCCAACATACTCTGCAGGGTATAGAGATGCTTTCCTGGCCGCCGTACTCTCCTGACCTGTCACCAATCGAACATGTGTGGGATGTGATTGAACGCCGTTTGCAGACTCTGCCCCTGCCTCGTTCAGAAGACGAAATGTGGCAAATGGTTGAAAGGGAATAGAGAGCCATCCCTCAGGACACCATCCGCACTCTTATTGACTCTATGCCTAGACCTATTTCTTCGTGCATCGCCGTCCGCGTTAGTCCTACATCCTACTCAGACGACGCCATTCTCGCTCTGTATTCTGACTATCATTTTGAAATAAAGATCACTTATTGCAGCTTGCTGTCTCTGTCTTTTTTCCAAATTCCATCACTTTCTGACCACTCCTTCTTGGTGTTGCATTTTCAATGTCGAGTAGTGTATTAAACAGTAATTGAAGCTGTACTGTTATTTAAATATGCATATTAAAATATAAGTAGAAAGCTTTTGCTGTAAAGTGATAGAAAAATTTTTTTTAAGTTACTATACATTGCACTTATTTTCTGAGGGACACTACTTGGTAACTACTACTTGAAATTATTAAAGAATCAGCTAATATAATATAATTTGCAATTTGTTACTTAGTTGGTACTAAGTATCGCAAGTAATGAAATATGCCAATCTGTGTCTTTTACAAACTCGCCAAAAAGTTACAGTGCTATTACTATCGATTTGTAACATTACTCAGCATTGGCCATATATCTTGTTATGGTACTTGCTGTCATTCCTAAATACATAATCTCTTTAATTTAGTTTCCATGCGGCTTCTCGAATAAGCATTTCTCAAAGCGTTTTCCATTCGGTCAAGAATAAAATTTTAAATTAACTTTCGTATTTAACCTGTCCCTAATTATTTAAGGACTTGAGCAATCTGAAAGCCTTAAGAATGCTTCTTAACAACGTTTATTTTACTTTTATAATAATTCTATAAGTATATTTGTTATAAATTAAAATACATTTATAATATATCTAATCATTATGAATATTTATAGCATTACTACAAATAAAGAAAGTTTCAGACGCCATAATCCGCCGAAAGTCATTGAATATTGGAAGTTCGAATCCCGCGAACGGGCTGGTTGCATGGGTGTTTTCATGGTTTTCCCCATGTGTAAAATTTTAATCCGAGCCACTTGCCCTTAGAAGGTCCTCCACGAAGGCAGCCTTCCCTTCTGTGTAGTGCTTTAGAGCGGTACACGTAAATAATAATAATAATATATTGCCCATCTAATATCCAATTTCTTGGTTTTTAATCCCCCTCCTTGAATCGCCCGAGTTACCTCAGAGTGAGAATACCGTCAGGCGGTGATTCGCCCAGGTATACTCGGTGTCCTCAAACTCTTAGCGTATGATTATTCGGGGCTCTAGAAGTAAACTCCTACAATTTTTACTGCAAAGCATATTTTCTTCCCCCCCCCCCATCAAAGTGGCTGCTAACAATCAGCGCTACAAAAGCTGTAACCAGAAGAATTTTCAACTTCTGGGAGTTCTATTAAAGAACTAAACTGCCCCTCTCTTCTTCGGATACGATTCTTGCTTTAGAAGTTATCTGGGTGTCGACAGGATAAAAAGCAAAGTTACGCAACAGGTGTTTTTGTTGCCTTTAATTGTAATTGCGTCAAACTTGGCGATCTTGCACTTAAAATGTGAACGCCGCCATCTAGATAGGAAAATTGTTAGTTCGTTCGTCTGCAGGCACCAAGTCGTGTCGGTGTCAATTGTCGAGAACTTCGGCTCTAAGTAATGTGTCAGTAGTAACCGCGCTAGGGAAGAGACGTAACAGAAAAGGGGCATGGCCTCCGCCATCTTGGATTTCTTCGGAAGTGACGACACCAGCGCCATCTTGTATCACGTGATAAAATGACATCCTCAAAGTTTCCTTCTTATGGTGTGGCAACGATCTTTTCAAAGTTTTTATTTTTTGTGGCAACGACCCTATTTTTTATAATAGAAGAGAAACACCAATGTGACAATCAAATTCGCTGAAACAACCTTATATTTGGCGTACATTTACTAAAGACACTCAATCGATTTCGAGGGCAGCAACAGGTCCCTACTCATCAGGAGAACAAAATATCTAGAAAGGGAAAGAAACCTCAGTAACGGCTTTTTATACCCTCGCGTAGAACCACGCGCGAGGAGGCAGCGCCATCTATCGGCAAAAATAACAATCAAGAATTATGTTAATAGAATTTTAAAAGCGCTGGGAAGGACTGGATTAGACTTAAAATCGTTCACTAAACATACTAAATCTTTGTGAATATGAAAAGCCTCAAGAAAATCCAATTCACCAACGGAAGAAGCTTTTTGGATAATTTTTGCAGGTCCAAAGTCAAAATTATGATTAAATTTCCAACTATGATACGCTATTGAAGACTCGTTAATTTCGCCCTTTCGGACATAAGATTCATGTTTGAAGGGCCGAGAAATTCTGCAACATTCGAAAAGCCCGGCTGTCCAAAACAGCTTTTCGAGGACAAGGTAAATCTTACCAACCAAAGTCCAATAGTTTTAATTAATGCTGCATAAGATCTGGAATTTTTATTCTGAAAGATAACGCCTAGGCAATTGCTAATTTCTGGTCGTTTACGTAACCTCTTACCTTCGTGTGTCCAAATGCTGGAAGTATATGTCAGCATTAACGATTGGATTACGTGGTAGCTAATATCAGTGGATTATTCCCTTTATATCCCAGTATTTGCATTTGTTAACACCATTTTAGCATGCAGTCCTTTTCTTGATGTTTGAGAAGCAGGCGAAAACACAATTTGACATAATTGCATAATTCCTATTTCTCATCTGGTTCTCACTTGGTTCTTTTCAGAGAGTTGAGGCGAAACACGTCACTCCAAACTTGTAATGAACCGAAGTGCAAGCGTTCGTCTTTAAATTTGTAAGGTTTTAGTTAAACTAACCAAGTTTATTTTAATTTAAATCTTTTCTATCTCCTCTCTGCTTCAACTTCCTGTCAGAAGAAGCGCGCGTTTTTAGCTTATGCTAATTTTTGAAGTTCAGCCAAGCACTATTTAAGACAGAGGTGGAAACCTCTCGGTGTGTGAGAGCTTTGCCTCAGATCACGGTCACGCTGCTCAACGTTCGCCTGACCAGCTAGCAGTTTAAATTTATGAGCCATAGTGCTTACTACGTGATTGCATTGTAAAATAAATTAAATTGCGGTAGTATTTAGTATATCTTGCTACGCACCCTTTTAGATAGAGACCAATCTCCGCGAATTGCTCTGCGAAGCAAAGTTTAATTTAAGTTCCATTTTAATTTATTTAAATTTATTTGATTGTTAAGTTCGACCAAAGTGTGGTCTGTTACGTTCTGTATCTCTCCCGAATTGGGAGGTTTGTATTTAATAGTGAGTGAATAAAAGAGGATTTCAAATCCCTTCACGTGCAGTTATTCTCCAGCCCAGCAGTTACATCAGAACATAGCGTACCTTCCGCTCCCTGTTCCAGTTCAGGACTTAGAACGTAAGGACAAGAACCCTTTACAGAATTTACCATGTTCTCAAAGAATACACACAGAATGCTAAGTCCTGATAAATTGTTTTTCTGAGTAGAAATTGCGTTTTTGCTAATGCATTCGATATGGTTTGGTCCAGGAACCGCTCAGAAACGAGGTTGAGTTTTATATTTTCTTTTTCCATTCTTGGATTTTCGAAACCAGCGACGCACAGCAATATTGTCAAACGCACTTTTCTCGTATACTTGAGAAATGTTTCGTCATGCTAGAGCTGCAGTACTGTCTCTGTAAAACTTGCAGACTATACCATATCTGATATACTCCTCATCTTTCGCCATTTTAAGCTGATGTTTTTACCGAATAATTTACCCTTATGAGTGTTATGACTTTATAGCTGTCTGCCTACTCGGTTAATTAGCCGAAAATTTCCATCATGCCAGCGTCATCTAAGACGTCAAATCCACATGTTATCTGAATCTTCAGGAAACGGGAGGAACTTATGCATCGACCGATTACTGTTTCATAATCTGTTCTGGTTATAAAAAATAATGTTGCCAAAAATAAGTCATTACGAAACAACGGAAACGTAGAGTTCTTAGGATAATACACTTATCGTCAAACATGGCATCCTCTTATTCTTCATCTTAGCGAATTTAAATTTCGGTGGTTTCAAAATTCACTAACAGTAGCTTTGTAGGGATTTATATTTATTTTAAATAACCAGTTAAATTAAATTTGAAGACCTTTCCTTTAAGCCTTCATTCCCCTAATTGTCAGTGCCATAATATTTAAATTTGGTAGCGCGCGTAAAGAATGCAAATTCTACCAGTGGGAGAAAAGTTTAAATATCGAGTTCTAGACGGGAAAGTTAGACAGACTGGGAAAACTCTGTGCGTGTCATAGCGCGAGCTTCGACTTACCAGTTATTGCTGGTTACACGTGGCATAACGGCTATTATTTTGCTGCCACTAAACTCATCAACGCGCTGTTAGAGAGCAGGATTGAGCCCTGTAGTGTAATTCTACTACTTGTTCTATCTTACTATCTTTCAGTTTTAAAGTTTTGATTCTTACTGTTTCAGTTGCCGCCCAAGCAGAGGCGTACTGTGTTAGTGTGGAGTTGACGTATTGTAAATAATTTTAAAGAGTGTAATAAAGGGTAGTTTTAACACTTCTCCTGTGTAGTCACTACTCTCCAGATTTCACACAAAAGATAGGTAGTAGATCTTACAGCTTCATAAAACAAATAATTCATTACCTTTCATATTCGTACTAGCGATAAAATGATGTCAAAAAGAAGCGATAAATGAATAAACGCGGTAAATCGCATAATCACATACTTACAGATAATTCGTTTTCTCGATTTGGAAGTGGTGATAGAGAAACTCGATTCTCAGTTGCTAAATGTTTGCAGTGAGTTCGGAGCCGCCAAGTCAGTGTAATGGTTAGGGACTGCCGTACCGACAGACCAGGGTTCGGACCCGGAGAAGGCAGGAATATTTACAAATGCAGAGTGTTTGTGTGGAATTCCTGTGGCTTAGAAGTACGGGAAGATAGATGTGAAACCCTGAGACGCGTCCCTCGGAGTGCTCTTCTTCAGAACTGGACAGAGACTGGGCAAAATTACACTGTCATCTGTAGAGTTAGTTCTCAAGGCCCATCCCAACGACAATTGAAATTTGCGTTCTATGCCACGGTAAAATTCGCCACGGAATTCGCCACGGAAAAATTGTTGTTGCTTAAAATCACTTGTCTGACCAAGTGAGCCCAAGCCCACAAAATTCCTCGTAGCAAGGATCGCAAAATTATACCTGTCGTTGGCAATAGCCTTGAGCACATAACAGGTGACAGTGCGGGATTCGAACCTTTCGGCAAAGCAGTCAGCGAAGCTAACCACTATACCGCTTGGGAGGCATTCGTGTGCTCATTCGGATTAAGTCATATAAGCCGTAACAATAAAATAACAAAAAAAAATACAAGTAACGTATATAAAAAATGAAAAAAAAATGCGGAAACCTATATAAATATGTAGATCGCATTCTAAAGCGCAGATATATCGAAAATGCTAAATAAGATACCAATCATTTTACGTTCTTGTTTGCAATTTTTGCAAATACGTCAGTAGATTAATCTGGTTTTACTCTTATTTGCATTGTCAGAAATCTAGGAATTAATGGAATAAATAATGAAAGTTCTGGTACAAAATAAACAATATGTAAAGAAACGCAGTATACAGAATATTTTATGAGAAAAATCTGCATCCAAAACTTTAATTTCTTCATATTCACAAACATATTTGATAGTTCTTTATTAATACAAATCTCTTTCAGATTAAATATGTGCAAATATAATGTAAGAAAAGGATGGATTGGATTTTTTGGATTTCTGTAATTTTGGCACAAAACCTGTCAAGGTTATCTGCGCCAGACACATGGTAACAGTGCAGTTAGTCATTTCTAAAATCTTGTAGTATAGGTAAAAAGTGACTAAAAACCGATTAAAATCTACAATAAAAGCTAAATTATAGTCTACCATAAAAGCCAATATCTTTTAAAAACAGAAACAGATTACGATGATGAGTTTTTCCAATTAGATTTCTTAAATCCAATTCTGAACAACTGAAGTGTCTTAGTCGAAAATAATTAAAACTCTGGCATTCTACCAAGATGTGGCGTACTGTCAGATTTGCATTACAGTTTGGGCAGCAGGGATTCTCTTCTCCTTTCAGTAGATACTCGTGAGTCAGGCGACAATGGCCAATTCTTAGTCGAGTCAAAAGAACATCTTCCCTTCTATTAGCAGTACACGGCCAATATTCAATGGAGGGTTTCACATTTCTTAGCTTATTATAGACTTTGTCATCCCATTGCCTCTGCCATTTACTAAGAATTTTGCTTTTGACAAACTTTTTTATGTCTGTTAATGGAATTTGAGAATTGTACATTGTGGTCGCAGTTTTGGCTGCAATATCCGCCAACTCGTTCCCCCTAATGGCAACGTGCCCAGGAATCCACGAATAAAGAATCTGGTACCCCCGATTTTTTAGAGTATTATTCAGCTTCAGGATTTTGGCTACAACTGGATGAGAACGATGAGCATAATTTTTCAGAGACATTAGGGGCACTCATGGAGTCCGTGTAGATAATAAACTTCATGTAATGTTGTTTTGAAAGGTAAGTCAAACCCAGATGGACTGCAGTAAGCTCGGAAGTAAGCACAGAACAAGCTGGATGTAATCGGACCCCCACTATATTTTTCTCTGTGACGAAAGCGGCACCAACATGATCCTGAGATTTTGATCCGTCTGTATATAAAGGGATGTACTTCCTATATTTGCTTCTATGTTCACAAAAAATCTGCTTGTAGATGGTTTCATTAGTTTGCGATTTACCCCAGTGTCGAAAAGTGTCCAGAGAATGGATTCTCCAATCCTCCCAAGGAGGAAATCCAAACAAGTTCTCCAGCTGTACGTTTATATCGGTCAGATTATACTCCTTTATTAAATCACTCATCCGCAAGGCGAAAGAACGGACACATGATGGTCGTGCCTGATATAAACGGGAGTATGGGTCATTAAGCAATTTCGACCGCGTAGGAGTTTCGCTTTGTGATAAGACTTTGAAGTAGTGCTTGAAACAAAGATTTTCACGTCTTAACCGCAGGGAGGTCTCGTTACTTTCCACATACAAGCTTTCCACTGGAGAAGTTCTATAGGCACCAGTGCATATCCGAAGGGCCTGGTGATGTATCGGATCAAGTTTGGCTAATACCGAAGGCCTTGCCGACCCATAAATGACTGATCCATAATCAAGTTTCGAACGAATAAGCGCTCTATATATAAGAAGCATTGAGCTTCGATCAGCACCCCAAGAAGTATTTGACAGTACTTTCAGAAGATTCATAGTTTTTAAACATTTCTTTTTTAGATAGGTAATATGGGGAAGAAAGGTAAGCTTATGGTCAAATATCATTCCTAGGAATTTTATTTCCTTTTCTACAGGAATCAGCACATCTTGCAGATATAGTTCGGGATCAGGGTGAGGAATTTTCTTTCGACAGAAGTGCACACACACAGTCTTTTGGGTGGAGAACCTAAAACCATTTTCCTGTGACCATTTAATGATTCTATTGAGAGATGTCTGCAGTTTACACTCTATATCATTCAGGTCTTCCCCGTGACAACTGACTTGCAGGTCGTCAACGTACAGCATTCCATGGACTGTTGGAGGCAGTTGTTTTAAAATAGAGTTAATTTTTATACTAAACAATGTGACACTTAATACACTGCCTTGTGGAACACCCTCTTCTTGATGGAACACGTCAGATAGTGTAGGGCCTATCTTAACATGAAACTTCCGATCCTGTAGGAAATGTTTGATGAATATCGGCATGTTTCCTCGTAAACCGTTGTTATATAGGTCACGAAGGATACCGTACCTCCATGTGGTATCATAGGCTTTCTCTATATCAAAGAATATGGATATATAGTGATTTCTTCTAACGAACGCTCTACGTATACCTGTTTCTAAGAGTAGGATGTTATCGACAGTTGCACGTCCTTTTCTAAAACCATTTTGATAAGGGGAAATACAATTATTTATCTCCAAAAAATAGACCAGACGAGTATTGACCATCTTTTCAAAGAGTTTACAAAGGCAGCTAGTTAGAGCAATGGGGCGGTAACTTGACGGATTGGTAGGGTCTTTCCCCGGTTTAACAATGGGAATGACAAAAGCTGTTCTCCAGGCATTTGGAAAGACTTGTTCCTTCCATACTCTATTAAAAAGAAAGAGGATGGCTGCCAGTGACTTAGAAGGGAGGTGTTTCAACATAGAGTAGGCAATACCATCCGGACCAGGACATGAATTTTTTGTCTGCGATAAGGCTCTTTTCAATTCAAGCACAGTAAAATCCTGATTATAAGGTTCAGTATTGGGAGATTTAAAATCAATAGATTGTTTTTCGATGCATATTTTTGCAGAAAGGAATTCAGGAGGATAGTTACTGCTGTTTGAGACGGCTGAAAACGCCTGTCCAATGGCGTTGGCAATTCCTTCTCTACTAGTTACTGCTTCACCACTTATCTTTAAGATGGAAAGTGTGTGCTCTTTGTAGATACCGGACGCTTTCCGGACTCTCTCCCATACCTTCTTACTCGAAGTAGAGGAGGTAATTGAGGATACATACGAGGTCCAGGAATTCTTCTGACTCTTCCTCCGCACCTGCCGAGCTTTTGCTTTAGCCCTTTTGAATATTATAAGATTTGAACCTGTGGGATATCGCCGAAAAATGCTCCACGCTTTCCTTTGTTTTCTAATGGCATCTTGGCATTCAGGATTCCACCAAGGCCTTGGGTATTTTGGTAGTTTTACCGACGTTTTTGGGATACATATATCAGCTGCTTGAATAATTTTATCTGTAATGATCTTCACAGCCTTGTCAATGTGCACATTCTTCACTATTTCTTCAGTGAAGAGGGCATAATGTAAAAAGGATTCCCAGTCGGCTTTGTCCAACTGAAACCGTGGTGTTCTAGGGATAGAAACACTCCCATTTCCTGTAATGCTTATAATAATAGGGAAGTGATCACTATTATATGGATAATTCTCGACATTAAAGGAACAGAAAGGCAAAAGCTGTGGAGAAACAATAGCGAGGTCAATCGAATGAAAGGTCCTTGTTGGCTGATGGAAGTAAGTACTTTCTGTGCTATTGAGGATACAGAGACAGTGGTCGTGGAGAAGCTGTTCAATTTGCTTCCCTCGTCGGTTTGTGTCTTTACTACCCCACAAGGGATTGTGTCCATTGAAATCACCGATCAGAAAAAACGGAACTGGTAGTTGAACAATTAAATTTTCCAAGTCTCCTTGATCTATGCTCTCATTGGGCGGGATGTAGATACTGCAGACAGTTGTTAGTGTCCGAATGTTCAACTGCACTGCAACCGCTTGGAGGGGGGTATCCAAGGGGAGAGCACTCGAAGGGCAATTGATTGATGTAAGTAAACAGACACCACCACTTGCGCGTTCACTGAATGTCTTATCCTTTCTTATCATTGAGTACCTGCGAAGCTTTGCAAAATTACCAGGTTTGAGGAATGTCTCTTGTATCGCTATACAGACGGGTTGATGTTTATTAATAAGCTGCTTAATACCATCAATACCCTGGTAAAAGCCTCGGCAGTTCCACGAGATGAGAGTAGCCATTAGGAATGTTTATTGCTTCGATGCTGTTTCTTTGTTTTGTGAGGCAGAACATTTCTCGGGAGATCTTTGCCTCCATCTGTTTCCATCTCAGATTCAATAAAGTCAGAAAGGATCCCTTCTATAGAGCTTCGGCTTGAGCTTCTGCTTTCTGAGCTTTTAATTTTCTTTTTTGAACTCTCTGTTTCTTGTGTTTTTATTTTTGAACTTTCTGCTGTCTGTTTGGGAGGAGGTGGCAGAAAAATTTTTTCTTTGTCATTTGTTTTTGATTCAGGTGTCTTTTTCTGTGTGCTATGCGAAGTTTGTGTACTTATTGACCGATATGATTTAGTGGCTTGAGAATAGGAGATATTTGTTCTTGGCTGACCCATGCTAAATTGTTTCTTAGCTTCAGGATAGGATATTTTATTTGTAATCTTAATATGCTGTATTTCTTTCTCTTCTTTCCATTTAGAGCAGTTGCGTGAGTAAGCCGGATGATCAGCATGACAGTTTACACATTTTGGATCAGCTACACATTCCTGACTTTCGTGACCGCTTCCAGAACAGCGAGCACACGCCAAGTTTCCTCGGCATGCTGCCTTTGCATGGCCAAACCGTTGGCACTTAAAGCAGCGCAATGGGTTCGGCACGTAGGGTCTTATGGGGCAGTTTAGGTAGCCTGCCTTAATGGTTTTCGGTAGCTCTGGAGATGAGAAAGTGAGAATAACATGTTTTGTGTTGACTAGTTGCCCGTCCCTACGGACTTTTATTCGGCGTACGCCACACACGTTTTGCTCAGCTAGTTCTTTTGAAAGTTCATCCTCAGAGACTGATATCAGGTCTGTTTCCGAAATGACACCTTTTGATGTGTTCAAAGACTTATGTGGGGATACATTGATAGAATGCTCACCCATATTGGTCATTTTTAGGAGAGAGGAAGATTGTGCATCCGATGTAGTCTCGATGAGCAGCGATCCTGAACGGAGCTTTTTTATGTGTTTTGGCTCGCCTACTGAGGCCACAATATGCTTATGGATGAAGAATGGCGATAAATTTTCCAGCTGACCAGTTATAACTAAGAACTTTGGACATTTGCTTGTGCTAACTATGGTCGAAGTGCAAATTCGCTTAGCAGCTCCAGAAGTTTTCGTTTCCATATGGTTGGAAGAAGAAGTTGAAGTTTTCATATTGTAAAGAGAGAAAGATTCGGGTCCGACCGCCCCACCCACCATGGAGCCCAACAAGGGAACACAGATTCCTGTGTTAGGGCTAGCCGGGCCTATACGCAAACTGAAGCCCCCACAGTCGGCTTTCCCGAAAGCAGGAACTTCCGAAAGCTTATCCCCTAGCCACTGACCAATAGGACTAGTGACCAGCCGATTGACACTAGCGGGGACAGCTAAGTGCCTCCCGTTTTAAGTAGAAGCAGAGGCCAAAGCAGCGTGTTGGGGACAGTACCTCGCCCCTCAACTACCAGGATCCTCCTTTCCTACCCTACGGGTCACCATGCACGGCAAACGCATAGGCGGTTTTCTCACCATGGTGAAACAGAAACCAGAATAGTAGCTGCACCACACAGTGAGCCCCATCCTCCAGTAGAGGAAACCACAAAGGGAGAGAGATAGGAAGAAAGAGAGACAAGAAGAGAGGAAAAGGAAGAAAAGGAAAGGTCACTGGAGCCTCGGGATTGTGACACCCGATCACCAAGACGGTAATCTCCTGAAGGGTCTTCACCTGCTATGCTTTAGCTGGGCATTTCGGAGCGGCCTTCACGCCTAGGGTGGCCCTACCAGGAGCTATGCTCCCGACGTACTTCGCCCGCTCCGCCCAGTGACACCCCCCCGCCACGTTGAGGCAGCATAGCAGGACTTGGGGGGGGTGTAAGAAAAGAATGGTGCTTGCGAAATGTTTAAAATTGGTATCGGAAGCTCGTTAATTTGTTACTAATTAAAAATAATTAATCCAATTTAAAAATAAATTAAGCCTTTTACGAAACAGCAGGTTTCTTGCTACGACATTAAAAAATTGAGGAAATAATTACAAAGAAAAATGTATATTAGATAAGTTAATAAAGTTCCGTGCTCAAATAGAAATAGAAAAAGCTTGTTTTCAAAGATGGCAGGTAAAGAAGAAAATAAAATGCAATTAAAAAAGCTAATACAACAAAAAATAAATATAGTTAAAAATACTATAAGCTTTTATTTACAAAATATGTTATAATTAATGCACTAAAACTAGAAAAATAATTATCATTCAATTTAACGGAAGTAAGAGATTAATTCTAGTGACAGAATTTATGTACAGTTTTATACCGCGATTAAAAGGGCACGTAAATAACGAAAATTTTTAATTTCATTTCATTGATTAATGTATAATCTGTCACTTTTTAAAATTTTCTATTAATTTAATAATTGCATTTTCGAATTTGTACAGACCATAATGTTTTTTAATTTATCATAGGCGCACCATCCGTTTATTATTCTTGATGCACAATTGTAGATGTGATCTGTCAATTGAACGTTTTGCTAAATTCACAGACGACTGCAAAAAGCTAAAATCAGCAGCTTTTGAAACGGAGAACGTGCAAATCTACAAGAAGTTTAAAAACTAATCATCGAAAGCAAAACTGAAAACATGACACGAATACTGCAACAGACACATATGCGGCCCACAAACTGAACACAAACAAAGTATTTAGTTTACATATGTGTGGGAAGGAACCTTAACAACTATAAAATGGCAAGGATACCTAAAAATCAATAAGAATATCTATTAGGCGAAACGCTCGAAAATAAAAAGCAGAACTGAAAACAACAGATGACCAGAGAATGTCCCATATCATAATTAACTCAGAGAGCTAGGAGAAGACATTATCATTTTGCAACTCAGACAACGACTCTAAAATTGCATTCGAAATTAGCTAGTACTCGATAACATGCAAAATATCAAAATTACAATAAACGATCACAATAGGGACTCGGGTAACGATACTGAACATGTACTTGCAAAGGAGGCAGCACGTAAGGAAATAGGAGAATTCCTTGATGGGCCTTTTCTAAGGCCCACCTGAAGGGCATACTAAAAAGGACACAAATAATGATCTGACAACAAGAAAGGGAGCAACAACGTGTCATCGCACACACAAATTCATTCCAAAAGTGGACAACAAAACCAAAAGTGCATAAGATTTTCTAACCTAATATTTGTCGGGCCATGGCTCGTTCCCGTATTACTTAATGATTGAAAGAGGACCCTTGCAAATACCGACACATGATCATGCGCAGAATAATAAGATGCGGACGTTTTCAAAAGTTCGTTCACAAAAAACAAAATTCGCTTCAAAGGACCCACCAACACGACATACAGTTTAGACGTCTAAGAATAACACAGCGGCACATCCTACCGAAACTAAAAAAAAAAAAAAAACTGAACCATTACGGTGTCAGGCAGAATAACGAAAGACAAGTCGAACGTAATCAGCAGAACAAATCGCATCTCTCCGCAAAGAAGTACAGGGATCAGAATCTATAACTGACTGATAACTATAAACAAATTTATGAGTACTTTAACCCAGCAACAAACGCACAGGTGCACAAAACAAGAAAAGTGAAAATGGAAATAAGCAATTTATGCATCAAAATGATTTTATGTAAACAAAAGTAACATGTATATCCATATTGTACTTAATAAAGTAACAAGCTGTACAATTGTAGCAAAACATTCAGTAAAACAGGAAAGGAAAGCAAAGCAACAACATTCAGTAATTACACAACATTGTGCAAAGCAACAGCATTCAGTAAAAAAGGAAACTGCTGTGAGCATGTCGTAGAGCAAAAAAACGAACTGTGATATCTGAAATATGGAACTTTTGAGTTAAAGAGAATAATGCAAGGTCAGCTAGATCAGTGAAGTATATAGGCTTAAAAATACTAGCCAATACGGAAAATAATGCATAAGAATAATACACTCATTGCCATAAAAATTTGCGCACCAAGAAAGAGTTGTCAGAATGAAATGAAATATTACATATGTAATTACTACTTTGATTTGAGTACGTGATTAGAAAATTAAAGAAAAAAAGGATCATTTATTGCAGAAAAAAATAAACATGAACGGAAGTTTTAGTACTCAGTTGGACCACCTCTAGCGCGAATGCACGATGCGATACGAGCGGGCATTGAGACATACAATTTCCGTATAGTATCCTGAGAGATCATGTTCCACAGTTGCTGTAAACGCGCCTCTAGTTTGGCAAATCTCGTAGGCTGTCCAACTTGCCGTCCCAAATGATCCCAGATATTCTCGATTGGTGACAAATCTGGGGATCGAGCAGGCCGTGTAGGGGTGTTAATGCGGCGGAGGCAGTTTTATGAGATTCGTGCTGTCTGTGGCCGAGCATTGTTTTGTTGAAAACAGGCTCCTGGGAGCCCTGCCATGGGAAGCTATCTTACCGCGGCTGGGCATTTAGTAACAATATCATCCTGTTCATCACGCATATAACAAAGTGTACGTTCAAAAATAATGTATTCAACTACGACATGACATAAAAAATAATATGAAACTGAATTACGTGAAACTTATGAATAGTGACAAGCTTAAAAATATCATTGCGTCAAATAATAATACGCGCAGGTTAAATAACGCAACGCATGAGGGAGTTCAGCTACGACTGCACATCGGAGTCATATGAACAATAGACACTGTTCAAAAGCCAAAAATTAAAACATAAAGTCCCCTCCAAGTAACACGCGAGTAAAGGAGTCTCATCCTCAACAATAACCCATTATCTCTTCCATCCAAACTCAGCAATTTGTACTTTTAATCGCCCCGTAGCGGTATTAATTCTGAAGATGGTTAGTGTGCTGGAGTGCTACTTGTGCCACTCGTGGTGAAATTTCTAATGCCTTACTCTCTGCTAGCTACCCATTTCTCCCCCCCCCCATCGCTTCCTGAGAACAGTAGGGCCACCGCAATAGACTGTCGGGACCATGTCGCTTGATGCACCAAAAAGATCTTTTCCGGCCTACGGTTAAAATTATTTGCCCACCTCTGGTCTATATCCAGACTGTTACAGCTAGTTTTCACTTGTAAAGGATTTGCAGTGGATATAAAAAATCACACACCTTTACGGGCAGCTTCCCTATTGATTTAGTTTCTATCCCCAGGAAAGGGATCCCTAAGGAAGGGATGCTTCAGTCTCTATCCTTAGAAAGGAGATATCTAAATTCCTCGTTTCTACTCCATTTCCTTTTTTTTTACTGAAAAGAGAAGTTGAATGATTTCGGTTAGGATTTTAACAAAAATGAAACTTAAAAATGCATGTAGAAAGACTATCTGCCTGAGACTGAAATAAAGGATTCTAAAATAGTGCCTCAATGGTAGATCTTTGGTTTGCATAGGTAATACTAACTCAAAGAGGCAAAATTTTTTGCCAGAAATCCAACAGAGCTAATGTTCACCTGTGGTCCATAAACGAATGGTACACATCGTACATTTTAAAATTTCACTAAGCATTTTACAGATATATTTCTTGTCATGTCGTACAGAAACTAGATAGACTCATTTTGAGATATTAATTTAGATTAAGATTTATTTTCCTTCTTTTCATCGAACAGGCACAAAATTGCATGTATTTAACTTTCGTAGCGTTTTTGTATTACTAGTAAAATTTAATGAGTCGGTATTTAAAGACCATATTCCGGATACGGACTTCTCGGATATGTAAATGGCTGTAGCCATTCTGGTTTCACATACAATCGGTTAAGCAAATAGAATCTTCCGTCGACTGTTAATTTTGAGAGGACTAAACTGTTACATACAGTTAATTTAGATGAAAAAAATTACTTTTTAAAACTTGTACAATGTATATTGAATTTTTTTTCAAAAACTAAATATGCACGTTCTGTATTTCAAAAGGAGACTAAGAGATTAAATCCTAGCAACAAATATTTCATTTTCTAAACTGCCTGTTAAGACTTGTACTGCGTTGTCAATATTTTCCAAAATCCTATCGGCGGGGTCCAAAAAATGCACTCAGCCATTGTAATTAAACAATTTCTAAACAGAACGACTTACATCCACTGATCTAGTGCGTAAAGTATTAAATCTGTTGTGGACGGCGAATCTGGCAAGTTATGCCTTGCAGTCATATCAGCTAGTGTAGCAGAAAACAGTCGAGTAAGAACACTGGCTGAGGTTCGCTTATCGTTTGTTGAACGCAAAGCTGTACTGAAGTGGTACTGGAAGCAGAGAACATTCGCGAGGTACTACGGCAATGGCAAAGAGAGCTTGGAACAACGCCCAAAACGTGTCAAATAATTGCCCCCCCCCATCGTGATAAGTCGAAGCCAACGGAACTGTTAAAATGTGCACTAGGAAACCTCCGTGATGCTACAAGTCCATGATGCTACAAGTCCGGCCTCGATTATGCGGTGTTGCAGCATTTCACCCAATCACTGCAAAAATTAGTGAACCACGGAGCGATCGAAAGTGGAGTGAGACGTCAAGAGTAAGATGGATTCTGAAGAAATGAAAGTGAACATTTCAAGACTGCTACACGCGATGAATGAAGACGACCCAGATTGAAGAATTGAATACAAGAATTTACAGGGAAGTTTGTGCGGAATGAAGAGACTCAATTCCAACTTGACGGTACTGAGAACGCCACAATTGTGCCTACTGGTTTTCTTAAAATGCTCACGCTGAAGGTTAGTGAATCTAACGGAGGGTTGCTTCTGTGGTATGGTATATCACTGCGTGGTGTGATGGGTCCTTTCTTCTTCGAATGTGGTCTAATTCATGAGACAAATCTTGATATATTTCAGACAAGGATTTTGTCTGCTACTCAAAACCTGTATAATGATGAGTTATTTTACGTGCAACAACACGAAGACCTGCCTCCCTACCATCGAGATGACAGGTTGTACCTCGATAAAACTCTAAGCGAACTGTGCGTGTGTCGAAGAGTACCACCTCGAAGAGTGTGTCGAAGAGTCTGTTCAGTACCACCTCGGTCTCCTGATTTGAAACCTCTGGAGTTTTACATCTGGGGGATAGTCAAGTACAAAGTGCATTGGCAACATCCAGCAACGAACTACGTGAAAATATCGTAGAGGCATATGCTGCCATGAAGCCGGACACACTAAACACGTAGTTAGGTGTGCAGTTTGGCCCCAAATGCTTACTAAATTTCAAAGCTTGCGTTCGGTTTATTATTAATATTCTTTTCTTTCACGAGGCTAGTGTTTCCAAGGTTGCATTTATTAATAAAATAGTTATTGCTCTTTTTCATATATAACGGTTGCAAAGCTGACACAAAGAATTTGGATGTAATGTAGAATCATTACGATTTTTTGAAGCAGCAGGCCCTCGCCGGGTCTCGAGCCTGGACCTCTCGAAAACGCGCCGAGTGTGCTAACCGTTACACCACGAAAACATGCTGGAAGGAGGGAGAAAATACCTTATATACGCTAACGTTTAAGGGGCGGCTGGGGATTAGGGGTCCCATTCACCAAATCCTGGTGGTGAAGAATCAAGAATCATCATCCACCACCTTTTAGTTCGGGCACGACTTAGGGTTTTTTTTTTTACGTTGGAGACTTTAAAAATGAGCAATGCCCTAGCCGGAACTCGAAACTGGATCTCTCGAATACGCGCCGAGTGTATTAGCAGTTACACCACGAAGGCATGTCGGAAAGGGGAGAAAATGCCTTATAATAAAAGCAAAGTAACTCGAGTGTAAAATAAAAAATTCATTAAAATTTTTTAATATTACATATTCTTATATTGATAATTTTCCAGTTTACGGTGCATTACATAAGTCGTCATTTTTGCTATTCAGAAACTTATTCACAAAACATAGAAATAAGTGCACTTTAACAGTTTTCAGGCATGCTTTGATATCATACGCATAACCTCCACTTGCAAGACGGTTTCATTTTCAGAAAGCATCTAGAATAAGCTGGGGAATCTCTCTCTTTGAAGTTTAACATTTTTGACAAAGCGCATTAACCAAAGTTACCTGCAGCTTATAAGCTTAAAAATAGTGACATATAGCGAACCCTGTTATAGAAGTTGGAAACTTTTCGAAAGTTTGGTGTTTTGTTATCGGGTAAGCTTGCTTCTCTCTCATCGTTTTCATTCCGGCAGATAGAGAAGGAGGCTGCATTTAACGATCGAAACTATAATACTACAAATTTACGCACTTTATACTGACGGGCCCATGAGTGGCCGAGCGGCAAAGGCGCTAAACACTGGTAGTTTGGCCCGAGGTTCAAAGCTAGCGAACGGTCTGGTTGTATGGGTGGTTAAAAGTTTTCGTTCTTTTCCCTATGTGTAACGTGTGTACGAGCCAATTTCCCTTAGAAAATCCTCCACGATGGCATTTCCCCTTAGGTAGATAGCCATCATGTGCTTTGCCATAACCAAATAGATCAAAATAAAACGGCAAACTGATTCTTGCAGCTAATTATGAGTATAAAAACTATCCTTCCTTATATTCGTAATCTTCTTATAATACACAATAGATTACGAGTTCTTACAATCATTTGCTTATGACAATCCTAATGTTTTATTTTATATTCCATCGCCCTATTTTGTCATTCGACAATATTTTTTTGATGTATTTTAATGCTTTAGAATAAGAATATTTAATAGAATTATGAAAGCTATTTCATAGATAAATGTATTCTTATCATCAAAACTTTATTTACCTTACTTTTTATACAACGTGCGTATTATTTATAATTTGTTCTCATCCGAAACTCATTAATATTCATTAAAGTTAGCTATTTTGCCGAGCATGCAATAATTAAAATTTGTTCGAGCAAATTTTTTTAAAAGGAAATTTTGCAAGAATTTTCATAATTTTCGATGAGTGCAGGAAATAATTGCCTACCTTTAAATTCAAATTACCTAAATAAATGACGAACTTAAAAGATAAAATGCTGTTTAAGCTTTTAAATACATCATTGCATTTTAAAGAATGAATTATTTTCAGGTTACTAAACGGCGAAGGAACAACACAAAAAATTTAAATAATGTATTCAAAAATTAATGCTGCTTATTTAAAATTCTCAGCAATTTCGATTACATTCCCAAATCTTTACGTACTTCAGCGGAAGAAATATATTCATCGAAGAATTGTAGACAACATTGCAAAGTTGTTCTTTATTTCGTGTAAAGGAAATTAATAAAGTAAGATTTATTTTTTAAAGTGTTGCAGCTAATATTTAAACTAAATGTTAGACTGATGACTGTTTGACATTAAATAAAACAGGCAAAGGAAGCCATCGAAATCAATTTTAATAAGAAAAGTTGAATAAATATTTCATGCCTCGCTAATCCTTTACAAAATACCGAAATAAACTTTTATTAATTAAATTCTTATCAGCATCTTACTGCCAATCCACTCAAGAAAAGAATATTTAATTAAAATTTATCTCTCAGATTACAGCTGCAGATCACTTACTTGTCTGTGCAACAAAGAGAGCTAATTCAAAATAAAAGATATATTTCTGCCTTTCGTGATAAACCCGGTGGCAATAACGCTGCGAAAACAAACTAGCTGTCGTGTAAATGTTAGTGTTTGCTCCCCCCCCGTACCTTACTGAAATTATTTGAAAAGAGGTTATTATGAATTCTTTGTTAAGTAAATTAATGCGTCCATTGAGCTTGGAATTAATTCAATGGATATATTGTTTAAACAAAAGTTGTGAAGCTCTCCTTTAATTGAATATCTGCAGATATTTTTCGAAGTCGAAAAATTTTATGAGTTATGATTTTATTTTTGTCTTTAAATACTATCTTGAAAGCGATTAATTTAGAGACAACCGCAAATGCCATTTTCTTCTTATTATTATATTCTTTAAAAGAATTTACTTTATTTCAAATACTTCGAATTTAATTAATAGTAATTATGAGTAAAATAATTCAGCAGCATCATATAATAAGCGGCTTTGAAAGTTCTATTTATCGTTCATACTAACGCCATAAATGCTAATGAAACTTCGCGTCGTCGAATAATTTTGGAATTCTCCTCAGAAAAATCCGTTCATCTTTCAATCTTTTAATTTCTATATCATTCAAAAGTTTAGAATGCATAGTGAGTTTCAAGTTCAAGTTTATCCTTTGACTTCAAATCCGTTTTTCATACGCATATAACTATAGCTAACCCGGCTTGCAACGAACAGCTAGGCATAATAAAAACTTTTCCAGTCCTTTCCAGCTTCCTAGAGACTTTTAATGTTGTTTTATACGGCAGTACTGAGCTTCCAAATATATAAAAAATCGGATATAACGAACTTTGTGGATATCTTGGACTGAGAACCCAGACATAATGAAAGGACTCTTTAGCTTTGTCCGATTTCCTATAGACTTAATACGGCTACAGCGAACTTCAGAATGTATAAAATTCGGATATAACGAACTTTGTGGATATCTTGTACTGAGAACCCGAATATAACGAATAAGTTTTCTGGACCTGTCTTACTTCTTACAGACTTAATATTATTTTATATGATATAGCGCACTCCCAGATGTATAACATTCGGATATAACGAGCTTTGTGAATGCCTTGGACCGAGAACAAGGTTATAACGAGCGGTTTGGTCCAATTTCTTAAAGATTTAATTTTATTTTATACGGATTCTTAATGTTATCGCTTCTACCCCTTAGGCCTCAAGTCATCTATAAATAAGTAGAGAAGGTGAACATGCAGCCTAGTCAGAGAAATCATAAACTGAATCTCAGTTCGTTCGTGCTTCGCTGTGACGAAAACAATGAGCTAGTTACATAAACGTAATGAAAAAATGGAAAAACGCATAAATATTTTTTAAATATTAGAATCTGCCGCTAAAACATTAAAAAAAAGTATGCGGAGAGGAAAATACCGTCTTTTTTTCTCTGAATACTTTTCTAATGTGTGCAGTAAGTAACTCAGAATATTTTCAAAACACTTTTCATAAATTATCGCATGCCCCTGCGTTATTTTGTGGGGTACGTGGGTCCAAATGAGTAAGTAGACTGTAAGACTGAAAGGCGTTCGAAGCGGAAGTATCTGGAAGCTCAAATTTTGAATTTGTTTTATTATCTATTTCATATTTTGTAAAGCATTTATGAGTTTTTAACAAGACACTCAACGATTTCAAAGCCAGTAATGGCAACACTGCACGGGATAAAAATTATCTCCAGCGGGGGAGACTGTATTGGAAATTCCAAAGATATGTTCTTTTAAATATATCGTGATATTGCTGTTGAACTGAATTTTACGGTTTAAGTATGAAGAACATGATATTTAATAAGTAAAGGTATAAACGACTCTTTTGGCGTAATATAAAATCTGACTGCTTTCAGATTCTTTCCCCCCCCCTGGAAAAAAATAGTAAACTGCCGATATCTAGGAAGGTTGATAAATATATAAACTTTTCGAGCTTTACTGTACATACTTTAATTCTGTCCTTGTCTTCGCTTTCGGATTTTATTAACTAATACAGAGTGGTTATTATTGAAGTGACCCTATTCAGACCTCTCTAAAACCTCTTCTACTGACTGAATTTGGAGGAAATTTAGTATATATGTTATATAGACCATGGGGAAACGATTTCTGCAATAAAACTAGTTCAAATGTTGACCACCAGGGGAAACTGTGGCGCCTAAGAAGGACAAAAAAATATGTCAGAATCATTAAAATTTATTTAATTACAGAATATGTTCAACGTGTGCTCCATTGACATCAATTACGTGTTGAAAGCGTTATAGCGTGTTCAATGGTAGAGCGAGGAATTTCAGCAAGATGGTGTGTAATGCTGGCTTTCAACTCAGGTAAAGTCCCAATTCTTCCTTCTTAAGCACAGTCTTTTAGGAATCCCCACAACCAAACATCACAGGGATTTAAATCGGGTGAACGAGGAGGTCAGGCATCCGAAAAAGCTCTGAATATTACACGATTCTCGCCAAAGTTAGCACGAAGCAGTTCTTTAACTTGGGGGCCAATCTGGAGAACTGCTCCATCTTGCATGAAGACAGTGGCCTGCAAACATTGTCTTTCCTGTAAACCAGGAATGACTTGCTCTCGAAGGAGTTCACTGCATCGTGCACTCGTGACAGAGCAGGTTTTAGGACCTTGAGGAGTGAGAGTTTCAAAGAAAAACGCTCCAAGAATAAAATCAGCGGTCAATCCGCACCATGCAGTTACATAATCAGAATGCATTGGGTGTTGGTCAGGACACTAGTAGGTGAAGCACCCACATGCGGCAATTCTGATTATTAACAGCTCCATCTGAAGAAAAGTGCGCCTCATCAGACGATAGAATTTTCCAAGGACACGCGTCATCAACATACATTCTTGCCAAAAATGGGCAAGCAAATTTAAAGCGTGTTTGGTGGTCTTGAGGTTGCAGCATTTGCACCAAGTGGATCTTATTACGAATACCATTTTAAAATGGATCGCAGAATTTTTCATACTGTCGACCAAGGAATCACCAACTCATGTGACACCGATCGAGCACTTGCTGAAGAATAGCGCGAACTGGAGGCTGTTTCAACCACAGCAGTAGCGCTTTCAACAGCTTCATTCGTAACCGGTTTCCACCCTCTTCCTAGCAGCACACCCAAGTCTCCAAAAAAAAAAAGTCTCTTCAAACCATTCTTCGACATATTCTGAGCCCTTTTCGCAATGACTTTAAACGACGATATTCACGCAATGCAGCTAAGCTATTGCTGCCTTTCTGATACAACAGTTTTACCAGTAAAGCTCGATCTTTCTTTTGTAAGGACATAATTAACGATGACAAAGGCACGCAGAATGGTTTTCTGGCTCTGACTGCAATTCTCTTTATAGATTTGACTAATTTGCATAAGGAAGTTTTGAAAATTACTATCTGGTGGTCAAAATTTGAACTATTATCGATTGCAGAAATCTTTTCCCCCATAGTCCATATAATGCATATACCAACTTTTATCAAAACCCGATTGGCAGAACGAGTTCTACAGGGGTGTGAATAGGGTCACTTTAATTATAAACACCTTGTACAAAACTCTCGAGCGCGGTCTCTAATTAAAGTATGTACTTGCAAGAAGAGTTTTTAAGGAAAGCTGTCTTCTGTTTATACTAAACCACGCAATACCAAATCACAGTCAAACTACCACGGTTTATATATTATATCCGCTTGGACACCTTAAGATAGAATCTTTTAAGTTACCTTCCGAAAAAAATTTTCTCCTGACCTTCAAAAATTTTCAATTTTTGCCAAAATATTAATAGGAGGATTTCTAATATTTGTTACTGCTTTTAATAATCGTTGTGCTGCTAAAAATATCGTTACAAATTTCGTATTTAGTTAGACACTTTTAGTAGAATTGTAATTAAAATTGTTTTATTTCCCCGTGCAATGCAGCGCGTGGCAAATTTTAAGAGAAAACTACGCCGGGAGAGTATAGGAGCACGTGCATTTAACATTGAATAAAAGTTTATCTCGGTAATAGATATTTAATTTGAATAAATGTAATTGACTGCTATGTTAGCTGTAACCGTAATTAGACTCTTTTTGCTTTCCAGAAATTGCTACAACTGCCTCGCGCGGCCTATTTTAAAAACAAAAGAAGTTATAAATGTCGGAGAGAAACATACCAGCTCAGTAGTTGTTTTAATAAGCTGTTGTTCTTTACTTAACTACTGTAATTTTGTTGATCGGATTACCTTTCTCTGCGCTTCGGATTGCGTTCTCTTTAACGTTTTAGTTCTTTAAAATATAGCTACTGATTATTACTGTCTGATATTGTTAACAATTGTACGAATATCTCTAAAGAAAATTCCAGCGTTTTGTTATATTTCTGGTGATAAGAATAAATGTTATTAGCTTTTTATCGGACATGTGCATTCAATCTATTACGAACCCGTACGCACGCAATAATATGTTTTCACAAAAACTTCTAAAATAAAAAGATCGGAAACCTTTAAAGTAAAACGTCTCTATAAATTATGTCTTAATTTGATTAAAATAAATTTGCTATGTTCAAAAGAAGTATTTAAAAATAAAAACATAGGGCTCTCATAAAAGAACTGCATTCGAACATTAAATAATTTTAAAAAACAAAGAGATAACACAATAACACCCTAATTTAAATCTCATTTTGTCAATTTGAATTCGCCACTATTTTATCTCCACGATTTTATTAATGATGTTAAACGAAGAAATTTAGGGTAACTAAAAATTAATTTAAAACGTCTTTTATATGGTATAAGGCAATCATTAACGCTAACTAAAAGCTATTTTTGAATTATATTTCACCGAGATCATTAATAATGGAGCAACTGGAAAACATTACATTCTGTGCATTAAGCTCGTGTATTAATTAAAACTATTTCAGAAGATAATTGATTTTAAAGGCAAAGTTTTCTCAGACTGCGTAAAAATAAATCACGCTATCAATTTTAAACAGCAGAAGGAAAAACAGCGTTTCTCTTCAACTTAAAACTTATGTCACTGTTTCTTTAAAAACGTAAGCGCATTTATTCCGATAAAATATTAATTATTACGACTATTAAAACTAATTATCTCATAAAAGTGGTAGGATGTTTGACGTCTTGTAGCGAATTCAATTCTAACCCTCTTCTGAAAACCTTAAGAAAGAAATTTATCTAATATTCGTCATTTGTAAGAACTTACATTGTATCATATCGATGTATTATTAAAGTAAAAAGACAACAAAGGAAGCGGGTTCTCAAATTATTAGGATTCTTACAGGATATTAAACGAAATTAAATTAGTAAATGAAAGAGCTTTCTATGACTACATATACGAATCAAAATGAGACTTAAAGCTATAATCAAAATGCCTGTACGAAACCAAATGACAGTTTGCCATTCGCTTCACGACGCAGTCGGTATGATATGAAATGTGCGTCAATTAAAATGGCTACGACAAAATAGGAATACATTTGACCTTTTAGACGTACTGAAGTTCGATTTAAGTGTTTTGAGCTTAACAAAGTAAATAAGAAGCTAAATGCATTTCCATTATTGTGATATTAAACATATGGAAATATTTTATTATACCGATTGAATTAATCATAACACTTAATAAATATGGACAAGACTGTAAATTCTTTAGAACAGAATTAGTACATAAATAAACTTCAGATTAGATATGCGCATTTTAAGTGCATATTGAACTTATATATACTTAATATCATCAGCGATTACTCGAGTATGCTTAAATTCTGGGATGTGATTGCTTTAACAATAAAGAATCAATTTCTAGTTTATTTATTTTCCAGTAAAATTACTTTTAGAGTAACACATGAATTTTCAAAGCGATATTTTGCATTACAAAAGTCTAAGCATACTACAAGAAATTATTACATACCTATACATTTCTCAATATTTATATTGCATTATTGTACATTTCATTTATTTATGTTGTTGCTAATGCTCACTCGTCCTACCTATAACCAGTACAAGCCCACGAAATTCCTCGTGGCAAGCAGTGCAAGTTTTACACCTGTCGTTGGCAACAGCCTTGAGCACCTACAGGTGACAGTACGATTTAGCTCAGTTCCGCCCCCAATTTTGATGGAAAGCACCCCGGGAGAACGGGTCCGAGGGTCTCCCACTCCTCTACCCCAACAACGAACCTCTCGAAAAGACATTCGGCTCGCCGCATATTTAGAGTGCTCCCATGCCTCACGGAAGCTACACATTTACAACCATTACATCCATTCTTCTCTGGGATTCAAACGCGGGCCCTTCGGAACGGCAGTCAGCGACGCTGACTACTATACCAGTTGGGAGGTATTTATTTACGTAATACTGCTAACACTTAAATATTTTAAGGTTAAACAGTTACGAAAGGTCTTTAAATTAGCACCAAAAGTTCAAATTAACAAAGTCCTATATTTAAGAATAAGAGTTTTTAATGTATTAATCCAAATGGTGCGGGGATCTTGTTATGATATTATTCTATCCAGAATTAACTTCGTTTGAAGATGTTATACACTAATTAACCCTTTATTTCTCTAAATATATCGCTTACATAGAGAATCAGCTATAAATATTTCCTGCAAGTGAAAAAGTTATTTCTTGCCCGGCTATAAAATTCGCGTTGCGAAAGCAATATCACATTGTAGAGTCATTAGGTTATTTAGAAGCAGGAGAAATGAAAAATGAGCAATGGCCTTGCCGGGAATCGAACCATGGACCTCTCGGTTATGCGTCGAGTGTGCTGACCACTACATTACGAAGGCATGGGAAGAAAGCGGGAGAAATACCTTACATACACCCTCTTTTAAAGGGCGACTGGGGATTAGTTTAGTCCCTTATTAACTGTTCATTGAATTCTCGTGTATGCCTCTTTTAGGTACCTGAAGAATCTCTGCCGAACATAAATCTAATAGCAAAGTAACAGTCTGCACTACAGAATACTGTAATAGCGAAGATGGTATTACTCATCTGTATAGCATTTGATTAATTGTAATAACTGCATCTAAGTATATGTAGGTTAATGAAAGTGATGTTACTATTAAGTTAGGTTTTTTTGTACTATATTTATCTGTGCTGAATATAAATTTAGGGGAATGGCAATTGTTTGTACTATATCATCATAAATACTGTGTAGTATAATCTAGTATGTATCAGTATTGCAAAAGAGGGGGTGCTGAATATAAATTTACTGGAATGGTAATTGTTTGTACTATATCATCGTAAATACTGTGTAGTATAGTCTAGTATGTATCAGTATTGTAAAAGAGGAGGCAGTATCACTGCTACATACAGCATTTGTAAAAACTGTAATAATGGTAACTAAGTATTTGCAGGATTACGAAGTTTATATTACAATCTAGTTAGAATTTGTTAGGATTTGTATTAAAACTACTATTCATTCCCGTATTCACTGTTTCTTAAATTCTACTGCATGCATCTTGTTGGCACATGAATAATCTATGTTGAATATAAATTTAATAGAATGGTAAATGTATGTAATAAAGCATCATAAATACTGTGTTGTATAATCCTGTAGGCATTAGTGTTTGAAAAAAGAAGGTAGTATTACTGCTATGTATAGCGATTGTATAGTTGGAATAACTGTATCTAAGTATTTGCAGGTTTTTGAAGTGGATGTACTATCTAGTTAGGGCTTTTGTATTCTATTTATTGTATATTCCATTATTAACTATCTCTTGAACTCTCTTGCGTGTATTTTTTTTGGTATTTGAAGTATCTGAGTTGAATATAAATTTTATAGAATGGTAAAAGCATGTACTAAAGTATCACAAATACTGCGGTGTATAGTTCTCATGTATACTCTTGGTTTAATGGCAACAACAGTATTCAAGTATTGATAGGTTAAGAAGTTAATAGTAATTATTAATAGGAACTTTGCTTATAGTCTGCTGTAAATGTAACTTAATCCCGCTATCTTACTGTAAGATACTTTTATAGGTTTTTAGAATTAAATCTCTACATCCTGTATAGCTATTTAAGAAGTTAATGTTTTCCTTCGTATCCCTAAGATTCTAATGTTAAACCGTATATGTAATTGTCTGAATAAGAAATGTCTTATAATTATTAGCTAAGATGTATGCTTATGTAGACTATTTCTTTTTCTGAAAAACAGTCATTGTAACCCTGGTCACAGAAATTTTATAGAACTGTGTAAAATTGTATGTCTGAAATCAATATTAATGGCTGAAGTATGGCTCATAGGACTAATTGTAAATTAGCTGTGATAAATGTATGACGTACGTATCAGAAGAAAAATTGTAAATCCAGACTATGTATTGAAACCTCTGTCGCACACTGGCCTTATTTGCCCATGTATCTTTTTGTTTTAGGACTCAATAATTGCCGTCTGACCTACCACCCACCCCGGATGTGGTGGAGCGGGAAGTAGATAACTTCTAGAGGCAGGGGCTTTAATCTGTGTAAGGCAGTCTGCTAGACTGCAAGGCAACTGCGCCCCTGTTCTCTGGCTCTCCACCACCTTTTAGTTCGGGCGCCACTTGCTGAGTCAGTAGGTTTTAGAAGAAGGAGCGATGAAAAATGACCAATGTTCTCGCCGGGAGTCTAACCACGGACCTCTCGGTTATGCGTCGAGCGTGCTGAGCGCTGCACCACGAAGGCATGCGAAGAAGGCGGGAGAAATACCTTATAACATAATTTCATAATTTTAATAAAATATAATATAAATATATTATATTTCAATTTAATTGTAAATAACAATGAAACACAAAGAAAAACATCCAAGGGGGAGGAGAAACACTTTCTACGTAACACAGCAACAAACAAACAATTCGGGATTTCGTTTCTATGTGAAGCCATACAATTTTTTAGAAAACGAAACAGGCTTCTGTATGTGAAGTCAGGATGCCAGAGCTTAAGGAAAGAAAATTTCGAACTGAAGTCTTTTTTTAATCGCTCTTACTGCGGAAAAAAGCGAAAAGCCATTTTTGCAGCTTGCAAATAATTTCAAAACACAATCAAACATAGGTTTTCCAATGTTAGCATTAAATTATTTGAAACCAAGAATGCTTTTCATAAAAATGCATTAACATACTAAATGAATTTTACTTGGGAAACTATTTTATAATCCACAACATGGCGTAAACTCTGAAATTCTGCTGCATGATCAATGTAATTGTTAAACAAGGATACTCTCAAAACACTCTCAAAACATCGCTTCAGCTTTAAATGAAAATATGATGTGGATACACACATGACTTCTAATGTACGGTCTATTAAATTATACAGGGTTTATCAGTACAACGGTGAAAAACTTTCAACAGAGAGAGAGTACACCTAGACGATGGGAAATCACATAGCAATGCATGGGCGGAAATGCTTTCCTGGCGCGGTAGTGACGACACAAAAATCAAGAAAGAAAGGACATGATAAGGATCAAAAAGCATGTTTATTAATTGGAGTAAGCAAAAACAAAGAAAAAGGAAAATAAACAGACAACGATCGTCATCAAAGGAGGTGTTCGAAATTCCGTGATGCAGGAACCGTGCATCATGCATCTTCCATTCGTAATGCAGATCTTTTATGTGCCGGAGAAGTGAGGCCTGGCATCACGGTCCGGGGTCATAGATTCGAACATCTTCTTTAATGACGATCGTTGTTTGTTTTTGTTCTTATTTGTAGGTTTTTGCTGTCCTAAACATAATAAAGCATGTTTTATCTCACTGTTTGTGTCCTTCCTTTTTTACGTTTTGCGTCGTCACTACCGTGCAAAGAAAGCGTGTCCGACTACGCATTGCTATGTGACTTCTCATCGTCTAGGTGCATTCTATCTCTTCTGAAAGTTTGTCACGCTGTACTGAGCCACCCTGTATACTTTTTTCCACCAAACCGTCTACAGACATCGGAAACTACTAGGGCCAGATGCGGTGGTCACTTTATTATGGAAGCACCCAAAAGGTGGGCCACCTTTGCCTTCTATAAGAAGACAGCTATGCCATCTCCGGGACTCGAACCTGAGTCCTTTGGTATCGCAGTCGGCTCCCCTAACCACTATACCATCTCGGAGGCTTATTAAATTATATATGTTACCGTTAAAGTATGAAATCCGTTATTTTACAGAATACCTAGTTATTCCATGAAATAACAGATCGTGCCCGTTAAAGTGTAAAACTCTCTTGTATTTCATGCTTTAACTAGTTATTTCATAGAATAACGATCTGCAGTTCGTTAAAGTGTAAAATAATCTATATCCTATATCTCGCTTTTTAGTATAAGGTACATTTACGTTTCGTTTAACAATATGGAATGTTCGTGTCAAACCCAGTGTGTCAACAAAAAATGTTTTTGTTTTAGAAATAATGTTCTTTGTAATTCCAAGTGTCATTTTAGTAATTCTCGTTGTAACAAATGATTTTATGGTACGTTTCCATAAATGCCATTTATACTCTGCAAAAATTAGATAAATTGCTTCTTCTTCATTTTAATTGTCTATCATTAGTTTATTGATAATACACCTTGTTATTTCCTTTTAGATAAATTGTTTATTTTACACTTTAACTGTCTCTCATTAGTTAATTTATAGACTACCTAGTTATTTCATTGAATAACTAGTTAAAGTGTCAAATTATTAACATATTACACACTTTAACGGACACGATCAGTTATTTCATGGAATAACTAGGTATTCTATGAAATAACTGCATTATATACTTTAACGGTAACATATACATTTTTTGTTGAACTTCATTTAACTTCGAATATTCTAACATGAATCGAATTTTTCTAACCTGAATAACCGATCCCTCGAGGGAAGTTTAAAATGATATCAAAAATTGCAAAATTTGAAGTTAAATACCCGGTCAAATTTTGCCTATGGGAGTCAAACTTCCTATGTTTTTATTTTTTCGTAACAAGTACAAAACTGTCACAATTATAAGTACAGGAACCAGAAGACTCCTTTTAAAGTTAGATTTTGTTATCTGTGCAAAATTATTATTATTATTTAAATTCGACATTGTCGAAACCTGAATATTTGTTATTATATATACACTTATCCTTTTACCCGCCCTTTTGCAGTAAAAATGGGACATGCACAATTACATGTTATATACGTCCCATGGGCAAAATTTTAACGTTCTACGGCTAAATTCTTGAATTATGCGAGATACATACATACGCACATACCTACGAACGTACGTTCAGGAAAATATGCTTTTTGAATCCATTTTAAAATTCGTTCTGCAAAGTACACTTCTTTATTTTGTACATACGTAGGATGTTACCCAAAAAATCGTCCAAATGGATTCGGGAACAACGAAAATTGATATTTCCGTTGAAATATAGTACTCGAAATTTTTCGTAGTCACAATGCTTCCTTTACTTTATACAAGGAAGTAAAAAGCAGTTAAATTTAATTTTGAAACTATCGATTCAAGTTTCACACGATTCTTCGTATAATATATCGATGCCTCTCAAAGTCTAAAGGTATCAGCTTTGTGTATTATTATGTCTAAAGCCGGTACACCTTTTTCAAGATAAAGAAACATAAGCGAGAATATAAGCGTAATACATTGCTTTGTTTCACCTTTTATGTTTTTATTAAGCATAATACGGTTGTTTCTTGAATATGAGGGATCTTTATTACATTCTCAGATATCAAAATTATGGCTCTGAAACTTACACCTATTCAAAGCTGCTTTTAACCTTAGTTTTAAAGACCTTTAAGAAATCTCCATTTTAGCGCGTTCATATATTATTTTTCCGCAAGTGAAAAATGATTAATTATTGAACAGTGTTTGTGGGAATAAATATTATCAGGTTAAGAATTTATGTGAACTTATTTTAAAAAATCATAACGTATGATGTAATCAAAACATTTTTCTTATTTGATAAAAAATTTTGGTAATTTAAAATACAATTTTGAAATTTTGACAATTTAATATACATTTGCTCGATCGCCACCTGGGAAGATATAGAACTTCAGATCGGTCCTTTTAATAAGATTGTAGTCAGTAAGCACCAACTCAGTCATAATATCATCTCTTGTAATGCTATTATGCGTAATAGTGGTACATATAGCATAAGAGCATTGCATTATCTGACGGGTATTGAGCAGATATATGATAGGACTTGATCCAATGATGACGTGCCGGCTCATTTGCCTTTTAAAGCCCCAGAGGTACCTCACACGAATGTGTCTTGATCGCGTGGAGGAATAAAGGAGAAGGAAGAGAAACAAAGGGCCTGGATTTCGAAAGATCGAACACATCAGCTGTAAATGCTACAATAAGCGGGAACATAAATAATAAAAGCAAAGTGAAATAACGTGTTTTGAAAGCACATTAGGGAGAAGAACACGTATCATATTCCACAAGTTTAACAAAGAATATCCAAAAATTCCGTCTCAGGTAATAAATGCAGGGAAAATAATATACAAAATGCTATTACAAAATTGCAAGTACAATTGAGATACTGAATAAAAATACAAATAACCAAATGGAATACTATTTATCAATAATGTAGTCTTCAGAAGGGTAAACTGTGCACAACAGAAGTAGGGAAAATTCTGCGAACATTTTAAAACATTTCAGAACCCAGCGCTGAAATGCTAGGAAGAAAAATACGCAAGGATATTCGCAACTTCCCCCTCTCAGTAACATACATAAGTTTACAAAGTCATACTTCTTACAACTGGTCTGCTCAAGAAGAAAGATGTCTTCATGGTAGGTTTTCAGATGAAAAGTGACTCATATTTCTGCCGTAACTTATATTTGAGCTGGTGTCAAACTACCAGTGAACGTAACGATTCAGTCACCAAACAACAACCACATGGTGGTAAATATTTTTAAATCCTTACATTTTTTTTTTTTTTTTTTAGAATAGACCGAAATCACATGAAGCTTGTAAGGATCTTGTAAGTTTGACTAACGTTTATTTTATTTTAAAACTTTACTACCATCTCTTATTTTCCACTTCCGGCCAGAATTAAAGCGTGAATATGTTTATGCAAATTGTACTTGCTAACGCTAAAATATTTAAGTTGTGGCTTTTTGCCCAGAGCGCAGTAGAAGGAGAGAAAGTGAGCCATCCTGCCATGAGTTTTCAGGCGAGCTTGCCATCAGTTACTGTCCGCCTTTAAAGCTAGAGGTTTCAGTCCTCTTGAAAGCTAAAGATGTATTGCAGTTTTCCGCAGTTTGCGTATTACAGACGTAGTAATTTAAAAGGCCAGTCTTTAAATGCTTAGTGCTAGTCATCTGTGTAAAATATTAAAAGTTAGACCTTATTTAAATTTTATTTAGTTAGTAGTCTTATATTTTTACGTTCAGACCCAAGTGGTTGGTATTCGTATCTTGAAGTACCGGAGCGACTGTGAAAACGTGGAAAAAAATAAAGGGTAATTTTAACCCTTCTCATCTTGTCGTCTTTGCTACACTCCATAGGACATAGTTGCAGTCAACTGTCCAATCAGGACATGTCATGTTCGCCAAACAGGTAAAAAGAAATACGAGTCATGATAAGCTTTCTTAGAAATATTTAATTTAAGAATTAAATATAGCTAGTGAATTTAAAAATATTAAGGTCTTCTGAGCTGCGAAAAATATTTTGATTTTTTTTTCCCAGAAAGGTTACAAAAGCGATGTTTAATATGAAAATATATTTTCGTATTTTCCACAAAAGAAAAAAAGGAAAGACACAACATCATTTTAACTCAACATATCAGGACTTAGTGTTCTGTGCATCCGTTTTGGAAGCATTGTAAATTCTGTAAAGGGTTCTTATCCTTACGTTCTAAGTCCTGAACTGGAACAGGGAGCGGAAGGTACGCTATGTTCTGATGTAACTGCTGGGCTGGAGAATAACTGCACGTAAAGGGATTTGAAATCCTCTTTTATTCAATCACTATTAAATACAAACCTCCCAATTCGGGAGAGATACAGAACGTAACAGACCACACTTTGGTCGAATTTAACAATCAAATAAAATTAAATACTAAACCTAAAATAGAACTTAATTAAACTTTGCTTCGCAGAGCAATTCGCGGAAGTTGGCCTCTATCTAAAAGGGTGCGTAGCAAGGTATACTAAATACTACCGCACTTTAATTTATTTTACAATGCAATCACGTAGTAAGCACTATGGCTTATAAATTTAAACTGCTAGCTGGTCAGGCGAACGTTGAGCGGCGTGACCGTGATCTGAGGCAAAGCTCTCACACACCGAGAGGTTTCTACCTCTGGCTTAAATAGTGGTTGGCTGAACTTCAAAAATTAGCATAAGCTAAAAACGCGCGCTTCTTCTGACAGGAAGTTGAAGCAGAGAGGAGATAGAAAAGATTTAAATTAAAATAAACTTGGTTAGTTTAACTAAAACCTTACAAACATTCCGCAATTTTTCTCTTACCACAGTATACATTTTCTTCTCAAGGATGAATTATTAATAATGCTACATTATACCGCCAGCAAGGTATTGTATTCGAAATTTTTTCATGCTTCTGAGAAATCGGATATAAGATAAGGAAAGAAAAAGATGTGAGCCCTACGGATGGGAAATTCGTATGAATAATATATCTTCTCTGTAACCTTATCGGCCTCGTTCTTTACTTAAGGAATTCGGCAATATATGAAAGCGTTATTTCGTTACGAGATTGCAGATCAATAACATATCGTGCAAATTCCGTTCAAGATTAGGTAATAAATGTTATGGCACGTGAATCAGCTTATAAAGTAATCAATATAAAGTTATACCGTAACTATATAGTATGATTCCGCTTGTCTTAAAGAAATCTGTCTGTATTTATGGTGGCTAAAATTTTATGTGTCGTAAATATATTGAAATGCAGTTGAGCTATAATTATATAGATACATACACTCGTGCTTTTATCCCATGTGTGTACTGTACATATTTATTATGTTTCATCGATGTTATTATAAATGTTGACTTTTCTATTATGCGTGCTTTTATCCCATGTGTGTGATGTATATATTTATTATGTTTCATCGATGTTATTATAAATGTTGACTTTTCTATTATACTCTGATAAAATGGGCTGCCTATATGGTATAGTGGTTAGGGAAGCCTACAGCGATATTGTAAGGCTCGGATTCGAATCTCGAAGAAGGCACAGATGTTTGTAAATGTATAGTATCTTTGCGGCATGGGGGCACTCTAAATACATAGCGAGCCGAAAGTCCTCTCGAGAGGTTGGGGTAGACCAAAAGGGCGTTAGACCCAAACGGCTATTAGCCTCAAAACGGCACTTTGAATCAGCGCAGAAAGTGAAACTACGCAAACTGTTGCCACCAAATCGCCATGTGTTATATTTATGGCCATGTGTTATATTTATGGCCATGTGTTATATTTAAAGAAACTAAACAATGAAGAATCTGAATGAATGTTTCTCGCATTGTTACAAAACAACGGTACCTAGAGCCATCCAATTTTAAATAACTAGTCCTCCAACAACATGAGAGCTGGAAACCCGAATTTATAATATCTATTTCAAATTTTGTAAAATTTTAACGAATTTTTGATTTACAAACTCAACGATTTCAAAGCGAGCAATGGCAACACTGTACGGAAATATATATATATATATATATATATATATATATATATAAAACTCCAGCGCGTATCTGAAACTGTATCGGAAATTCTAAAGATATGCTCATTTTAAAATTATTTTGCGATATTGCTGTTGAACAGAATTTTATGCTTTAAGTGCGAAGAACATGATATATAATAAATAAAGGTAACACACAAAATGTTAAAAAAACGCCCCTTTAGACGTAATTTAAAATCTGGAACCTTTCAGATTTTTCTTTTTTATTATTATTTCATATTTTATAAAGCTTACAAATTTTTTATTAGCAAACTAAGATTTGAAACAGCAATGGCAACACTTTTCGAAATAAAGCAGATTTTTTATCTCCGGCGCACAAGACTGCTGCCACTGGGTAAAATGAGGGCAAAAAATAACGTTTTTCCAAGTTTAATTGATGTCTCGGCTAATTAAAGTCGTACGAAGATAATAATGGTACGAAGATAATAATGGCGCACAGATTTTAACAGTATAGATAAATCATCATAATAAATTATGTAATAAAAATTATTAAATTATAAATAAAGTTTATTAATAAAAACTATTTAATAAAATTATTTTTTTTTACTTTTATTTTGTTCATAAAATTTGAATCAATAAAATCTACTGGATGATACAAAAGTAACAAAAAATTATTCAGTTATTCAATATGTTCAAATACCGGCACGATGCGATTTCCATAGAAATGCACAGAGAGACATGGGATGTTTTAGTGAAATATTTCCTTACCAGAATAGTTACATTTTTCACCGAAAGGTGGTGCTGTAGTGGCTAGGAGAAATGCTTAAAAATCCAATCAGTACAAGAAATGAAAATAACCACTTTCGAGAGATGTTATAAATTTGCAAACTGAGCTGTTTAACAGATGTCAAACAATGTGGACTAACTGTTAAAGATCCTGTTGTCTAATAAGTTGTTAAGGGCCGTTCACACTTAATACTCAACGACGCTATCTGAGCTACGCGACTCCAACTCCAACTACCTCTGTGTGCCGCGATTAACCTGTGAAAACAGGTTGTCTTCCGGCTGTCATCACATACGTGCTTCCAGAAGCGATGCATGGATGGTAATGCCGAATGAAGTCCCGTAGGGCAGGATAGCAAGTGCCAACCAAGTGCCTTTCCTTTCGTTTTCCACTATTGCCGTGTGTAGCTTGCAGAAAGCAACCTGTATACCGGCTATCTTGAAATATTAAGAACACTGGAAGTATAGAAAATGCATGAGTGTGTTCGGAGGACAAGATGCAAGGTGTAAGAGGGCGTGACTACTTTGTCACATGAGGCTGTAACGTCATCTGAGGTTTGAGAGGTGCTGGTACAAGTTTTTGGAACAGTGTGCATTTTTTTAAATATTCAGATCGTAAAGTCATCGTAAGTGCATTTTTCAAATAGTTAGGAAAACTATATGCAAATTTAAATAGGTAAATACAAGTATACAGAGAGTCCATTAGAAGCAGCCAAACGGATTTGTCTCAATAGAAGCCGCTCTATTTAACCTAGCTCGTTGACACTTACTGAAAGAGTTTACTAGCGACAGCCAATAAGCAAGTAGAAGATCGCAGGCGTTTTCATTTGTTTACGTTTCGTAGGAGATAGTCTTCCGCCGTGGGTCTTTGATCGATACAGCGAAAACTGAGCAATTTTTTTTAAATGGTTCGGCCGAGTATGGTGAGCAGAAAAGAACGAAAATGTATTTTGTTGCTAAGTTTTCTTTTAGGTCATTTAGTACACAGGTTTCAAATCATAAAAAATAATTTAGAAAAATAAAAACGTGTTTCATTACTATGCTTTATTATTGTTATTTAACTATTATTATCGGTATTTTTATTCCAAATGATAAGTGAGTTTATAAAGTTGATGCGATTCATTTTATTATTCGGGTTAATAAACCATACCTTTTTTTACGATGAGAAAAATTTAGAAGAAAGAAAAATATTACATTAACGCTTTTGTCTATGCTTTGCTTTCACTACATTTAATTCCACTGCTAATTTTATAACACAATTAGATATTTATCTGAGATCATTGATATCAGTAATTTAATTCTCCGGATTCAAAATCTAAACGCAAAATTTGTATGAAATGGAAAAGAAAATTACTATTTCAATGAAGACGATCTGAAATCATCATCTAAGAGCATTCTATCTGTATTTTTGTAGTCCTTAAGTCAACTATCTCGTATAACAGGATGTCGCTGGATTTCGGCAATTAGACTACAATTTTCGCTCATATCTTACGAAGCAACAAGATACAAAAAATAAAGAAACATCTTATCCACTATGCAGCTATAAATTAAAAGTATCCTCCTCAGAAGATTTTGCCGATATTTTTTCGATATTCAAAGATCCTATAATTTTTAATTTACTTCAAAATATATCTATATTAGCACAGAAAATTAAAGAAACGCAGAATACCCATAATGGCTTGGCCAGAAAAGGCGCTTAGTGAAAAAAAGAGTACGAGCTAGACTCGAACTCCCGAACTGCAAGTCTATAGCTCAATGCCTTTATCCGTTCAACTGATACTTCTTAATCAGTTCTTGCGAATTGTAATATAAGTTCTGGTGCTCTGAATGTAAGAATTAATTTTTGATGGGTATTCTGCGTTTCTTTAATTTCCTGTGCTAATGTAGATATATTTTGAAGTAAATTAAAAATTTTAGGATCTTTGAATATCGGTAAAATATCGGCAAAATCTTCTGAGGAGGATACTTTTAATTTTTATTTATGGCTGTATAGTGGATAAGATGCTTCTTTCTCTTTTGTATCTTGTTGCTTCGTGAGATATGAGCAAAAATTGTAGTCTAATTGCCGAAATCCAGCGACTACCAAGATTTGGACTTCTCATGATCAAGCATGATTTAAAATAATTTTAAAGTGGATGTTAAGATTTTTAAAATGAATCTCTGTATAGGGATAATAACTGTGGAGTAAAGGCCGTTAAGTCGTCCTCACTTTAAATCACAACAATCAATCAATCGCTCATATCGTCAGCCATGTTGTTTAATTAACTTAGCGCGCTTCTGTTGATAATGATGATTTGAAATACTCTCCTGATTGGTCAGTTCCATGTGTCGCCTAGCTCCGTTTTGGGCGAAGTTCAGGTCCGTAGTGACAAAAAACTGGTTAGGTGACCAACTGCTGCGTGATTTGAATACACAGTTATTGGTGCACTCCCAAAGAACACCCGAAATTTTTGCACCGGTAGTAGGACTGAGAAAGTTTCCCGTTCAGTTGCAGTATAATTTCGCTGAGTTTGACTAAGTGTCTTGCTAAAAAAAAAGCTATCGGTTGCCCATTTTGAGAACGAACTGCGCCAACTGCGTAGGTTAATGCGTCGGCTGCTATCTCTAAATTTTAATCCCCTTCCGGGAATTTAAGAACAGGGGCATTAGTTAAGGCGTGTTTCAATTCTTCAAACGCCGTGTTCGCCTCCGCTATCCATGTGAACCTAGTCTTTTTTTTGTTCATGCACCAACAAAGGTTCAACTATCTCTGCGAAATCTTTCCGCTGTGTTTGTTGTGTCCATTGTGTTCCCTAGCTCTGATGCCTCAATGTGAACTCCGCTTTAAAGGTCCTTTGGTCTGATAAGGGTCATTCCCCTTTTCCCGTAATGGTAAAATGCACGCAAATGCTAAATCTGGGGAAGAAAACAGCCTGCGATTGTCTGAGTCCCTTTACATCAGCCAAAGATGACAGCGAAAAATGATGACGTCTTTTTGCTTGACAGTCCACAAAGGCACATTTAGAACTGTTTATTTCAGAATCAAGCATTATACAGCGCTTTTAAAAGACTATCACTATGGATCCATAGTTGCTCTTTCTCGCACGAATGGTGGGCAAGGTCTTGCGCTTTTGGTTCTAGACTGCTTGAAAACACGGGTATACAGAGATTTACGCATTACAGGCAGTATTACAAAAAAATTATACGCCAACATATGAAAATAATTACAGATCAACCCTCTGCGATGCTCTGATATGTCTGACGGTACGTCACGCCATTGAAGCATTCGGTTATTCTCGTCAATGGTGGCTATGTCATTCAACAGTTGTACTCCTAGCTGCGTTACAAATGGCGATGCGCCGCTTTATGAACTTCCGAGACACCTAAAGCACTGCCTAATGGTGCAAAATAGAACTACTCTGGCAATAAAGTCTTTCACAATTAAAAGAAAAAACATTCGCGTATTTCTTTGCATTTTCCGTGCAAACAGTATCGCGCTACTCTCTATACTTTTCGAACTGTTCACACTTCTTTTACTAATTTTAGATCATCCTGGATTTTGAGTAACTAATAATTAATTTTACATCTATACTAATAAAATATTTTTGAAGTATTTTTCTGTTTTTAGAAAACAATAAACTCAGTCTTTTTTGGGTGTGTGCGTGTGCGTGTGCGTGCGTGCGTGCGTGCGTGCGTGTGCGTGTAACAAGCTCAAATTTTACGCATTGCGAACTTAATAATACATTTCAGTGTAAAACAAGATATTCAAAATAAAAGAAAAAAAGAAACTAGCAACCGAACGCAGTTCATTTTTTTGTTATTAAATTACAAAATTAAATATTCGAGTTTTATCGAAGTAAATTTCGAATTAAAATATTCGAATTGTGATTAAGTATTCAAATTCTGGAAAAGAGAGTTCAGTGCTTTATGGAAACCCTGTTTTTATTACAAAAATTACTGATTTTCTGTTTCGAGCTGGGCTCTTCATATCAATGCCACAATTCCATCATTTACTTCAATCTACAGTAAAGCAATCTGCGTTCTGGAATTATCAATAGTCTGTAATGAAATCCGTTTTCAAATATTCAAGGTTTCGAAATATCTAATGGATTTTAAAAGTGATTTGCAATAAAGCTCCTTGTTGCTTCATATATCCATGCTTGGGGAGAAATATATTAATTTCATTTGTACTAGTAATTCTCGGTGCATGGATCAGCTAGGAATAATCAGTATCATCCGTGTATTTCCGTGTCAGCTAATATACGAAATTGCAATCAGTGTTGCCACATCGTGCGATTTATCTCAAATTTGCGAGTTTTGAGAACTTTGTGCTACAAAACTTTTAGTATTTGTGATTTTGCAATGTTTTTGCGACATCCACCATTTTCTTATGCTACTTTTTGCGACTTCAAGATTTTTTTAAATGTATCATAAAATGCTTTTACATTAAAATAATGTATCAATTAAAAATAATTTTTATAAAGAAAAAACGGTTTATTTACAGTAATAGAAGTTGTTATCTGGCAAGCTTGTATACATGTGGGTTTTCCTTTTCAAGGCTGCACAGCTTGACGCCCGTGATACCGGGAAGGGAAGAAAAAAAGAAAAAAAAAAAAAAGAAAAAAAAAGAAAAACTGCTTCAGGAACTCTCACCTTCCTCCCCCCTGCGTTTTTTATAAGTCAGTTCTGTGGCGATAATGAATCCAACGAAAGAACTTGCAGCTTCCGCACCATATATTGAACACCCAAACAGACAGAGAAATGAAAATCATTCTCCTGATTATCATATTGCTAAGCAATGGAAATGACTTAAAAAATCAAAGCAACGGTATTTTTCTAAATAACAACTCAAAGACATTTAACAGGGTAAGAACAAGACTTTTTCAAGTAATCAGAATCTGAAATAAATCCACCACGCAGAACGAAAATCTCACTGAATCACGCTCAATTAAAATGTTCACAATTGGAAAAAAAAGAAAGAAAAATTAACTGCTATCTCAGAAAGATTTAGTACAAAATTGCTAACAATCTAAACGTAAGGAATCTCTTAAGAATGGATATGCAGAAATTAATTTAAAAATAGAAACCTAAATTAAATGAGAATTAATTAAAAAAGAAATGGATATTTAAATAATTGAAAATAAGCAATATAATTTTAAAATTTTCATTAAAGCTAGGATACATAATTAAAAAGACAAAGAATCGAATACAGTAACTGAAAGAACCAATAGACAGTAAATGTGTGATGACGTCAGAAGTCATGTGTGCATGCATAACTATGACGGCATAAAAATCACGTGATCTCTGACGTCATTTGCAATTTTTGCGACTTTTTGAGTCTTCTTTTGCTATTTAGTTGAAAAATTTCTGGCAACACTGATTCCAAAAGAGTTTGAACGGATTCTCCGTTTGAGTCAGAACCATGGAGGTTAGAATAGATGGAGTAAGCATGACGTCACAAAATTGAAGCCGGGGAAGTATCAACAGCGTGACGTCACGACTGATGATCATGTCCGCCGTGTAGCGTACACATAAGACGAAAGTTTTGATTATAACTAGCGGGCAAGAAACTGGTGTAAACTTTATGTAAATGCCATAAACTGGTGATTTAGCTATTTCTGCATATTCTTGAAATTGAAAATTTTGAAGGGAACGTATGTAATTGATCTTCGGAATACATACCAGGTGATTTAGATTACCATAGTTTTTATGACAATAAGCATTGCTAGTTAATAGTCTGAAGATGAGCAGGAGTATACTAAAGTTTCGAAGTAACAAATTTGACATACATATACAAGAGCTTTTGCCAAATACTGTTTTATGTCATTAAGATACATATTTGCAGCCACCTTTTATAATTTAATGAAATATGTTTCATAATTTACTTGATTGTTAATACATTTTAATGTTTACATTTTGAAGTTCATAGCTTTTTTTTTAAATTAAGATTTCATAGTTGAAAATTTAAAGATTGAAAGAGAACTTATTATTTTATAGTTAAATGTCTCTTAAAGTTTATTAATTATTCTATATATTTAATCCTTGAAAAGAGATATATGTGAAATAAACGTATACAAACACAAATAAAATCTATATTTTTGGGGGATGGGATTTCACATTTTCATGCATATTTGTTTCTTCCATACACTAATTTCACTGCATTTTTGTTCAGAATTTTTCTAATTGATATTAAATATAAAGCTTGTTGAAATGTTCCATGTATAAATCTATTTAAAAAAAAATTCTAGAATTTATTTTAAATTATTTCAAATTTCTGAATATTTCTTCTACTATTTCAATGGACCCACTAGCGATTGAACAGATAAGATATTGAACACTGATAGTTCAACCTGGGTTTGATATCAGGCAGATTGACTAAATGCATGGGCATTTGTGTGGTTAAGCATTCATATCAAGAATATAAATCAGTTTCCTTTAGAAAGTCCTCAAAAAAGATACTAGATTTTTGCAAAGCGTGTTTTGACTATGAGAAAAAATGAAGAATCCTTTAAGCATTTGGAATGGAGAGCTTGTTGAAGTTATTCTTCGTCTAGAGTAGGCAAAGGAGGATTAAAAATGACACAAAAGGTTTTGATCAGTTTTCCAGTGTTCAAAAATATGTCACTTCTTCTAGTATTGATCAAAATTTGATTCTTAATGAGCAGTGGTGGAAATTTTTCAAAACAACAATAGCATTAAAAAACATTCAGTGAACTTCTAAAAATTTGTCACTTTTTTTCCGAATGCCAAGCAGTAATGCAGCAAATAAAAGAGTATTTTCTCTAATCAACACTCGGGGGCCATAAGAGATAAATCTCAAAATAATAGCTTCAATTAAAAGTTATGATAAACTATAATTTCAAACATATGATGTGTTAAAAATTTTACAAATACTGTTTGGAAGAAAATGATACTATTTTTCTTTCAGAAAGGAGGACTGTGGGCAAGTATTACTGTGTTCCAGATTCACACATGCACATGTTTCTGAATGTAGTTCCTATAACAGAACATGGCAACATGCATTCATTGCTAATGCAATTGTGGTATAAGCTAAAAGAATTCTGCGTTTTTATGAAAAATCATGCATTATTTGAAAAAATATCTTCTATTTGATAATTTAGGCATGATAACCTTATCTGTACCCAAAATTATTTTTTTAAACAATAACATTACCAAATTCAGTTCAGAACTGCAGTGGCATTCCATGAAGTTTCGAAAGTTCATTATTGAGAAAATATGGAATAAAGTTAATATACATACAGTAAATATATCAGCTGAGTAAAGAATAATATTTTCATTATTGTTATACCAATATGTGCTTATTTTAATGAAGGAATATCTCTTATCTTTTAATGAAGGACATCTCTTCATAATAAAATAATATTATTTAAAGGGCAGTAAATAATTCTAAAATATAAAGAAGTAATCCTGATATAAATTAACAGAATTTTAGGAAAAAATTAACCAATCTTTAATTCTTTTCATATCACATATTACTAAATATTAAAATAAAGAACAAAACATTTTAAGTGAATAATCATGTTTATTGAGAATTCTGCAATTTCTATATATACATCCAGAATAATTTGGCTAGTGAGTACATACAGATGTGTAAGCTTAAAAAAAAAATCACATACTTTACAATAAAAAATACAGCACTTCTAATAAATTTCTGTTTGTACATGACATTTCTGTTTGTTGTCTGATTGTAGTTCTACTAATATTGAATTGCAGAAATATTTGGAAGGTAATCCTGATATAAATTAGCAGAATTTAAAAAAAAAATTAACCAATCTTTAATTCTTTTCATATCACATATTACTAAATATTAAAATAAAGAACAACACATTTTAAGTGAATAATCATGTTTATTGAGAATTCTGCAATTTCTATATATACATCCAGAATAATTTGGCTAGTGAGTACATACAGTTGTGTAAGCTTAAAAAAAAATCACATACTTTACAATAAAAAATGAATTTAAATAAATCCATATTACAATGAAAATGAAAACAAAATTTTCATATAACTAACTTATATACTCTTGCCAACAACAGGCTCATTTAACTCCTTGCCATGATGAATGTTGTGGCCTTGTGCCGACCATTGTGAAACTGGTAATAACAGCAAATGTAAAAATTATTAAAAGCACCTTGAAATAAATTGAAAACACTGGAATATATTATAATTATCTACCTCAACTTTTAGCAAACATTAAAAATCGTTCAATAGTAACAAATAAAATGCAGAAAATTATTAAATAAAACAGGAGTTTTTTTAAGAAGTTTAAAATAATCTGTGAATTGTTCTCCCTTACTTGAAAGTTTAATAACAGTCAATACTTTAATAATAATATAAGGAAACAATCATATCTTATAATTAACCTAGCACAATGTTGGAAAAGAACTTTTCTGTACACATTTGGCATTTGTCTGTACATAATTGTGATGGCCTATTGAAATGCAACGAACATATACAGTCAGTTTTGCAAAAAACTCCTTTGCTGCAAGCAGCAGCTCGCTGTTTTGATGTATGAAAATTAAAAACACTAATTTTATTTTTTGAATTTCAATAAACCCATTTTTAGTGTTAGTAGAAAAGGAAAAAAGTTCTTTCTACATTAATTACACAATCTTGAGAAGGGTTACATGTTTCTAAGAACAAACATTATATTTTAAGAAAAAATTCATGTATAAAACAATAAACTTAATATGATTTATCACATTCATGAAATACTTATACAAACTGTCTATTATTTTGATCTATGACAATATAGAACAATTAAATTTTCTTGAATTCAAATAATCTATTTTCACTACCACTATAAATTTAACCTTGTTAAAAAATTACTTTTACATTAGCAATACAGCTTCAAAAAGGATTTCATATTATTTAATTTAATTTTGATGTATGTAAACAAAACATTACTCATTTTATTTTTTCGAATTCTGTAAATCCATTTATCCAGTATTAAAAAGTTATTTTTGAAAATGTTTTAGTTCCAGCCATAAAACTATAAAATAAAAGAAAAAGTAACTGAAACCAATTTTATAGATTTTCAAAGTTAAACTGCAATTACAGGACAATGTATTTGTTTAAACATTTCGGCATTTGTTTGGATGGTGATGTACCATTAAAAAAAAAAATGCAGATGATAATAAAGACTGTCTTTACATGCTTAAATAATTTACATTATTCACAATTTTTATTTCACAGTCCAACATAGGTGCACTTATCTTGCACATTCACAGAAGAAAACTGAACTATATAGTTTATCCATGAAAATGAGCATTTAATGCAAAACAAATTATTTGCTTATTAAAATTATTGAAAATGCATAAAATCTTACTACAAAAAATGGGGAGATATATACTAATAATAATCAAAGCTTAATTTATTTTAAACTTAGAAGTGATTTACTTAATAGGATCCTTAGACAATTTGAAGAATTTCCTGTGTGGTGTTTCTCAAGACGCTGTCCCACAAACAGAACAGTGATACTATGATTTTGGAATACTAAGTAAAAAAATATAATGAGTTAGTTTATTATTCAGTATACTACATCAAATACTAATAGAATTTGAATTATATTTCCACCACAAATAATGAAAATTTTTAAATTACCATAAATATTCATAAAATATGAAAATTGGTATATAACAAATACATAAATATTAATATACTAAAATGTTACTGAATACTGAAATTTCTTCAGTGGTCGCTAGTATTAAACAATTTTAAAGTTTTACAGACAAAATATTTAATAATCTATACGTTATAGCTTCAGAATAAAACATAACACAATTAAAACTATTGCACAGTCATGCATGCCATATATTAAAATAACTGCATTCTTATTGTAAACAGTAAAATTTTTAAATTCAGATGGCCTATTATGTCGTAATGTTATGAATTATTATTAGTTGACTTTGAAGCTTAGAAAAGAAACAGACTTTGAAGCTATATAGAAATTTAAAAAGAAATACTAATAGGCTTATTTCACAAAATATAGTATTTGTTTGCCATGCAATTGATTACATACAATAACATGATTAATAAAATATAATGCAAAGTTAATGCATTAAGCAATTTAAAAATGAAAATCTACCTGCTGTGCTGTATGATGAGAGACAAAATATATTTAGAGCTTCAGAATCAAAAATATTAATAGTGCACAGTATTCAATCAATTCAAATATACTACAGTTTTAAAGTGTACTGCAATTTAAAAATAAAGCTTACCTTGCAGAAATAGAATCTAGTGAATTACGGTGATCATTGTCCATCCGTATATTTGATAAATTCTTCAAAGCGTCGGGCATCACAGTGAAAGATGGTCAATTCGACTGCTAACAGAATTTCTTTGCCGGCACGCCGGTTTGTTTACTTCTGAAGTTATTTTGCTTATGGAAGCAGCCATTATCAGTCGTGACGTCACGGCGTGACGTTTCACGGCTTCATTTTCATTGCACGGGACCTACGGAGAAGGCTGACTCCATCTATTCTAACCTCCATGGTCAGAACAAAACCGTTTGAAGAGAAAGTCAATACGTATCTTCTTTGAAAGAAACTATTAGTCCAGCTTTCAATTTAATACAGTGATTGCTTGTTAAACACAATCAATAGGGCAAAAAATAAAATCCGATTTAGGTCACCAGAATTCATTTTAACCGAAAGGTTTCTTCATAAAACCACTTGAATATTTAATGAAGTATATGGTTTATTTGATTAAGGAAAAGCACTCGAGGGTTATCTGTCTAATAGGGGGAATGTCTTCGTGGAGGACTTTCTAAGGGAAAACTGGTTTGTATACACGTTACACTTCTGGAAAAACACGAAAACGACCATGCAACCAGTCCGTTCGCAAGATTCAAACCTCAGACAGAATTACCAGTGTTCAGAGACTTTACCGCTCGGCCGCTGGTAGGCTTAACGTAGTATAAGGAAAACAGAACTGTTCTTCATTCTATTACATAAAGATGCCGGCAAAATTTAGTTCAGTTATCAGAAGAAATAGTCGTGAAAATACATTCCCAGAACAGAGTAAAATGATAATTTACAAGTATTCAAATCATAATTTACAAGTATTATTATGAAATGAAGAATCCGCGTGTGATTTTATCGCATAGCATATTAAGTGATAACCCCGAAGCTACATAAGTTGCCAGACGAGGAATATGTGCAAAAGCGAAGCGATGTTTGCGGTTACCTCGAAGCTGTACTTGAAAAATATATTTCGTTTTTCGATTCGAAATTTTTTATTCAATTTCAATTTATTTTACTTAATTTTTTATTTAAATTTTCAAAATTTTTCTTGTTGACTTTTCGCAGATATCTTCGATTAATGAACAAAGAAAATTTCTCAGAATTTTACTATCCGCACCATCAGATAAATCGGAGAAAATCTTTTAAATAAATTTCATACCGAACCTTTAACATAACGTAAAGATATCTCGCGGTATTCAAAATTGCTCGATTTTTTCCCCAAAATTTCACATACATTATTTTAAATTTTCAACATCCTCACTTTAATCTTTTAAAAAATTTTGAAATGTTTACAGAATTTAAAACAAAAATAATGAAAAATATTAATTAGACTATTTCCAAGAATTTTTCTTTAAATATCTCGCAGCAAGCCTTTGAACAGAAGGAGAAGCTCCTTCGTCCCCAACATTATTTCATTTCTCTATACATGATTTTGAGGACATATTGCGATTATACATTACATTACTTTTTCCTTTCCACACACATTTCTCTAACACTGATTTTATTTATTTACTTACTTTTTTTTTTTTCGGTTTCTAAAGATAATTATTTGAAAAGAAATTAAGCTTTCTATAAAATTTTCTACCATTATATAAATGTTGTTTAATTTTTATTTATTTTCTTTGTCTTTCATTTCTTGGTAGAGTTTTTCTTACTTAATTTTCCCTTTACAGATTGATTTTGAATATAGTACTCATTTTACTTTACTACTATCATTTTTTCCTTGAGATTTATTGTGTGAAAATGACGTTTAAAGAATTTATTTGTGATTAAAATTATTTTCAATGAAATGGAAGTAAAGATTTATAATTTTTCTTCGATTTTGTAAGTTTGTGTACATTTTTCTATACATTTTATTACTTTTTAAAAATTTTATTGCGGTATTTTCAACATCCGGAGACGTGCGTAAATCATCAAATTGAAGCTTGGCTGAACCAGTAGCCGTTGTATATTGCAACTTCGTACTACACAAGGATACTCCATATAAACTTAATTTCAAAGAAAAGGAAATTCATCAACGGGAATCAATGCAACGTAAAAAAAATGTTTTAAAATTGGTTTCGAAGATGTATTATTACCTGCTTCGCCTATCAGTAAAAATTCGTAATGCAACTGAGTGTTGCAAATACAGAAGAACGAACATCCAGAAAATTCTGAATTAATGTTGAAGAGCAGTTCGCGCCATTTATTGATAGAAAGGTGAACGAAAGAGGTCTAAGGTAAACCGAAATAAGAAACTGAGCTGAAACAAAATTTTTTTACGGATCTGAAAATCCTTTCAGAAATCTTGTTTTTTTATGAAACGAAATTTTTGACACTTCGCAAAATTAGCTTTAAAATTATCGACAGTCATAAGAGCTGTTTCAAGAATTATTTTCCATACGGACTGAAAAGCTTTTTATTACAAAGAGAGCTTGATATATAGTTGGCTTTAAACAAAAAGTAGCGCAGTAAATCTTTCTATAAAGAATGAGTGACGTGGATTTTGTAACCTTTTCGTAAGAAATTTCTACACAGTTTAATTCAAAATAACTAAAGACGCAAAATTACAATAAAGGTAGTACGTGATGCTTATAAATTTGCTATTGCCGGAAAACAGTTTCTCAATAATACGATAACGATATTACGTAATCAAACAGACGCAGATTTGTCTTCCTATCAATAAATTTTGTTGAGAAAAGAGAAAATAACACGGCTTATTCTCATTAAGTATTTATATTAAAACTATATTAAACAAAATAATCACTAGCTACTACCAAAATAACCACCACCTTGCTACCTTATTACCATATAAACAAAACAAATTTTATTTCTGACTGTTATTATCTGTCGTCCAAATAATAATTCCGTACGAGTCTTCAATAGTCTTATTTTTTTTCAGTTATATAACAGATGTGACTTAGGCAAGGTAAAGTACAATTAATTTTTGAAGAGATTTGTTACTTTAAAATTCGAAAACTATGTTCATTTAAACTAAAAGTAATAACATTACGCATAGTACTAGAATCTCCGTAAGTTTGTAAGCAGCAAGCTACAGAATCGGAGTTATATATTCTTCTTCACGTTTTCATTACGGTATTGGCATCTATGTTAATGCCAATATTAGTTCAGTAAAGTGAAAGCTTGGAAACGTAAGTATTCCAAATAATCCCATTAATTGAATTCATAATTGCAAAAATGGAAATTAGCTCTTACAATTGAAATCAAAGTTTCCTGGAACAATCCCAATTTGTTACGCGTCCAACAAAACCCACCCACTCAAGAAAGATAGACGTTCGGAAGACGTACCTCGATGGCATACAAGGAAACGCGCAGTTCCATCAAACAAAAAACACACAACACAAACTCCTCACAAACAAGTTGATCCTCCTTCAAATAACGGCCCTTTAACGAGCTTTCCTAAGTGATGGTGCTCCATAATTTATGAGGGCCCAAGACAGACATTTAATTACAATGAGTGTGTCCGCTTACAAGACAGCAATGGTTAATTCCATCACAGCCTCCCCACCCTTTGATCTCGAGTTACTTATTCTAGATAACCTATTTTTTTGTTGTTTCCTTATCTAAGTAATGAGTTAATAGTATAGGTGTGTGCTTCAATACCTCGGAGAGTGTTGTACATCCAAAAGTTCGTAATTGGATGCATCACGTCATTACATTAGATCCTAGGTGTTGTTTCTGTCAATACATTAAATTGCCGGAGAATGCCACCAACAGCTTCTGTATCTATGTTGTTATTACATGTATTACGTTGATGTGTACATAAATTTGCATTGAAAGGTGAATAATAAAATGAAAAGGACATTTAACAAAAAGGACGCTATTGTAGAATCCGACGTTAGATGAAAGCAATTTGCAAATACTTTAAAGTCTGAGCCAAACTGTTATCAGCAAATTATTAATATTGTTATTATAATTTAAAATTAATAATAATAATAATTATAAAAATAAAACAAATCTGAAACTTTCAGATTTTATTTTACGCCTAAATGGGGATTTCTTAACGTTTTATGGTTACCTTCGTTTATATTATAAAAATCAAATCTGAAACTTTCAGATTTTATTTTACGCCTAAATGGGGATTTCTTAACGTTTTATGGTTACCTTCGTTTATTAAATATCATTTTCTTTGCACTTAAACCATCAAATTCAGTTCAACAGCAATATCACAAAATAGTTTAAAAAGAGAACATCTTTAGAATTTCTAGTACACAGACTCGCACTCTGGAAATGAAAATATTTTCTTTTTCTGTACAGTGTACCGTTGCTCTTTTTGAAATAATCGAGTTTGTTAATCGAAAATTCGTTAAATATATGAAATATACAATAAACCAAATTCCACATACCAATTTGGGCTTCCAGATGCCCATATTCGAGTGGAGGACTACTTATTCAAGATTTGATGTCTCTAGGTACCGTTGTTTCTTTCACAATGCGAGAAACATCATACATTCATGCAGATTCTTCATTATTTAATTTCCCTAAATATAATGCAGGGCTCTAAAATTTGATGGCAATAATTTGAAAAGTGAAACGCCACAAAATGCCAAAACGAATTTAATAGCCCTTTGGACTAATTAGTCTATTATTTATTTCAGTTTTCATGCCCCAATTAAAAACCAGGAAAATAAATTCCTCTCCCATTTTTAAAGGATCTGGGAATTTTGTTCCCTCACTAGACTTTAAACCTCTCAGCAAACCGAATTCTGGAACAACGTAAAAGTCAAGAATATAGCTATAGTTAACGAAATATAGAATTACTAATTTATGAAACACGTTTAAAACGTTTGTGTGTTTCTTTTCTACTGGTATTAAATTTTTCTGTTGCACGGTAATAAATTATCACCAAAAATATACACTTCGGAAGATATGCCATGTTACAAGTACACCACGTGTTTCATAAAAGTCGTATTAAGTACATGTACCTCACCCGTTACTTCTATTTTAGAGATGTTTCGAGTTCGTAAAGCTAAACTCTACCCCAAATTGCTCGAAACAACATTCTATCTATAGATAACAAATTACTTATTTACTAATCCACCTTTGCGTCCCAAGCTCTGTCACGCTTGCCCTGCATGCGCGTATTCTAGCAAAACTGCCAGAAAAAAATTGTAAACTGCACAGATTTGTGTCTTAAGGCAGATTACAGACTCGCCCTGGTACATTCGAAACAACGGAATTCACGAAGTACAAAAACTGAACAGCTAAAAGCCCACTATCATAAACTTGCAGAAACTTTCTATGGAAGTCAGAAAAATATCCAAAATATTGACATTAAAATTTGTAACTATGATATCTATAATTCTGATAACACCAAACGACACATGCCAATTCTTGATGTAAACATCGATTAACTGCTCTGATGGTCGTTGCCTGTTCAAATGTAATGTGTTATCTTGTTGTTTATACTCTCTTTATAATTTATAGTTATCATCATGTAAATTGTCATGCAATTCGCTTTTAAATACCAGCGTCATTGTACCTTTAAATCCTTCAATTTATACCGAAAGACTCGCACTTGCTTTTATATCTATTTTGTTATGTACTTAAATTCCAGAGATGTTAGTCACCAGCTCGCGCAGTTTTTTTTAACCAGATGCTATACCCACGTTAGTCTGTTCTAGTTAGTAAGTCGATTTGCGTGTCGAAGCGTTTTCGTCTGAGTGAGTCATTGATTATGCTGTATGGATTTGTAGTTACCCGAAGCCAGTACTAGAACTGGTGCTTGCTGCACTTATGTGATAGTTCTGTTCTGTCTCCGTCTTTCTTAAAGCACTCATGGTCAGAAATTCATCATTTTTCAGAGCCAATGACGCTTGCAAAAATGATTATAAATGTACGGAAGATGGTAAGGCAACTCAGTACATAAAACTATTAATAAATTATTATATATGTAAGATAACAAAATACGATAGCTGCTTTAAAAATAATTGGCGACCTCAAAATTAACATTCTAGATTTGATGCTCTCCCCCTAAGTTCATCTGTTCTCTCAAATTCGAGTTCTTTCTATGTCATGTAACGCTGCTAGAAAAGGACAACTAACACTAATATTAACCAAGCATAGCTTGTCTTTACAATTACATCAAACTTAGTATAAATATTCTTGGCACAATAAGTAAGCCATTATTCTGCTGTATTTCTTCCCTAGCTTCCGCCATTGCTAACGTATCTTTTATGCTTTACTAAAATGATGTCGCCGCCATTAACCTGTGTAAATTGTATAAGAAATTATCGTAATTGCTAGGATTAAAGAGTATATTGTCTACAAAGAAATATTCTAGTGTGCCTGCAAATCTGGAAAAAAAGATTATATTTGACTGAATTTAGTTTGGTATCAACTTCTTCCTCATGCCCCGCCACTCTGCATCAAGACTGTCAGTTCTTAAAGTACCCGGATTCACGACTGCTCTTAAAAATTATCACATGAGGCATTCTCAGAAATGTGCTGATTAACTGATTCCCACGATATAAATCATTTCAAACATGTATATGGAATGCTCTAGGTTTCTTTCTTTGGTTTGTGACAAAGCACGAGAAGATTATTTACTTAAAAGTAGAGATGCTTTCGTGACGGACATTTTAAGAACAACAATCTCGTATTTATGTTTCGCACAGGGTGAATTACAAATTACGTGTTGTGTAGAATTCCAGCCCAAATCGAATTACCAGTGTTCAGTGGTTTATCCATTTAAATGTTGATATCTTTGAAAAGAAAAGTTATTTAACGATGCAAAACCCATAATTTAAATAACAAAAGTTTTGCATTGTTTCAAACTATGCCATGCTGATTCAGTAATTCATAGACTATTAGGCATTTTATTTCGCAGCAGGAAACTTGGAAAACGTGCTGGCCCCTCAGCGAGATTCGAACTCCGGACTTCCCGACTGTTAGCCGGACGTGCTTCTAATTACACCACGGAGGCATGCGTAAAGAAGAGAAATATATCTTGCAGTTTCAGAATATAATTCAGGTTTCCCAAACGGAAACAGATGTCTAGATTTTTATGTTAGTATGAATCAAATTTTGCGTTTGATTTGGCAATTCTGGTAATTTCACATCAATTTACTGCAGATAGTGTAACTCAATTATCTTAGAATTCTTAGACTCATATAAGCTCAGGACTTATGGTGACTAAGATTTAAGACACAAATATTTGTATACTACGATCTTTGAATCAGTTGAAGAAACTGTTCTAGAACTCTAAAAAGGTTAGACTAAAATTTTAAAGATACATATAATAAATAATAAAATTTTAATACAAATTATCTTACTTGTTCAGACAGTATGAAAAACTGTGAGTAAATGTTTTGCACAGCCGCTCCACGTAACTTAAAAATAAAAGAGAGAGAGAGAATTTTTTTTAAACTTCACTTTCTTTACTTGACGAAGAATAGTTTGCGAACATATTTTTCAGTATCAATGAAGGCATGTCAGTTTTCATTCGAATCTCAAGGTTGTTTTCGTTCCTCGAAATAAAGTCGATTTTTTTTAAAACACTGGCTAATAAAATACAATTATTTCCTTTAAAATTTAAATTAATACAACCTCATAGCACTGAGAGAAAGAAAAGATGTAACATGAATATAAGAATTTTAGATTTTCGTGAAATCAATTTTCGACGAGTAAACTCATGCCACCATTGATTATTTAAGGAACTTCTCTTTGTTGTTTCATTACAATCGAAAAATTTCAAACGGACCAATATGCCAACCTAAGCCTTCCACAAGAAAACCGAAGGATCTCTTGCTGAAACTCTGTCATTTATAAGCCAGAAAATGTGCTTAAGTACGTAAGAGGAACCTAAAAGTCCTTCATTTTATGGTGACACAAAACTAGTAGAATTCCTCCCCCCCCCTTTCGGTTACGATACAGGGGACGTTGGAATCAGATTAAGAACCCACACGCTATACACGATGCGACAGCCCTTGCATTAGATGGCCCTCACGCTTCGCTGTCAAATGGATAGCTGAGATTAATTTGATTTCTTCGTTCAGCGGACAGAGTTTTTGAGAACCTGCTCTCCTCGATAGGCAAAGGCAAAATTTCTCAATCATCAGCTCTCCAGGCACGACTATATATCTTCTAACTTTCCCATGAGGCTAAGTAGATTTCCTCGTCTTGAGCAATGTTAAGTGGATGGAATTCGTTTCCTTCGAAACTCTCTCTCGAAGAACTAAGTTTTAGAACTAAAAGGATGCCAGGTTTGCCAAATGTAGATCAGAATTTATGATTTCCGATTGTAGTTTTTTAACTGGAGGCAGAAGATTTACTAATTCATTAAGGGTGCTTTTGATGGGATTATTGTGCGACAGCAGTGGTTAAACATTCTGATAAAGATTTTGCAGAATTTCTTTAACGTATATAACTGTCAGCTTGAGCGGCCAACTGCCTAAAATAGTTGTCGTAAAACAGAAAAATTATAAGATGATTTTAATGAGTCCAATTAGCGTAATTTCAGAAAACATTGTATATTTCTAATTAGACATCTCAGAATTTCAATACATTTTTTTAATCAATTAGATCAAAAAGTAGAAAAAATATTGTTGAACTGCGTTTATTTTTTTCCAATTGCTTTATTTATTAATAACAAAGACATTAAATTTGAACGTTAAATATCTTCCGGTTTACTGAAGGGCACGACAATACCTCGTGGAAAAAAATATTCTATTTCTCCCAGTGGTAAACACATTGCTTTGAAGTACCTAAGTTTGTTTATTAAAACAGAATGATAAATGCATTATATTTTGCAGACTGCCAACAGTCTGGCGCGCCGGAAATAAAAATATTTTATTTCGAACAGTGTTGCCCTTTCTTGTTTTCAAATTGATTAAATAAATTACCAATTTTTAATTAATTTAATTAATTGAAATAATTGAATTTAAAATTAATAGTCGATATAACCGATTTTTAAATGCAACAAGCACACATTTCATTTGATTTTGATGCGACAAAAATAGCAGTGGAGTAGCTAGAGGGGGCGGTACGCCCTAGGCGGAATATTTTTAGGATCGCCCTTTTTTCGTGGCAGGTTTTATACATAGGGGTTAGCAAGAGGTAAATGATAATTAAATTCTAAATCGCCGGCACGCAATTAAATTGAGAAGAGAAAAACAGTTTTTACTATAGATAGCATACTCGAAGAAATCGCCATGTGATTTCAACTGCTACTTTTCTCTTACATTTTTTAGAAACTTTTGAAGGAACCGTAGAATTTTCCACAGAAATATTTGAAAGCAAATTTCATATTTTCAAGTGAGGGGGAATGAGGTCAGCATTTTATTTGCCTTTTAAGTATTCATTTTCAATTTATGAATAAAAAATCTGACATTTATTCTAGTTTTGATATTTATCAATCCTTTCTACGCTTTTTCTTGTTGAATTTATGAAATACATTAAAAATTATCTTAATTAAATTAAATGTATACGTATATTTCGAGTTTTGGAAAAGAGTGGTCTAGAAAGGGTGCATGACCCAAAATGGTTGAGAACCATTGAACTAAATTGAGATCCTATTTGACATTAATCAGAAAGAATTTCCCGTTAAGAAAGAATTATTTCATTATTGCTAGGAAATGACTCATTAAGAAAGAATTATTTCATTATTGCTGCATTTCCATTTTTTTTGCTAGGGAAATGAAAACACGAATACAGATGGACAAGAAGAAGAGTTAACATTAGATAGGGAACAAAAAAGGAAAAATACAGATTAATTAACATAAATCAAGAAATATAACATTTAACCAAATTGAAATTGAATAGTAGCTATTAAAATTACAGTACGAAAATGTACAAAAAATTGAATCATTGCAATTCTAATCTATTTCGTCAAAGGAATAGAATGTAGACCTCCGTTTTGTGACCCAGATCTTGTTTCTTAAAAGAACGTGTGATTTGCTTTAAATAATGCCCATACACAAAATTTGCCCTTCTTAACATAAAAGCAAATGGAGAACTATTGCAATTTTTTGCAGAAAAATTATTTATTTATAAAAAATTACTAAACTTGGTGCAGTTTTAACAAAGTACAGCCCTTTTTTCCACCTGTTATTGAGATGTGTTTCGTTTTGGAAATGTGACTGTTAGAAATGTAATTGTCTTTCAAATACAGTCAGTGTAGTTAAAAACGTCATTACACCGTGCATTTGTATATTATAATCAGTAACTATATTAAATAAAAACTACACACCTCAGTTTTATTGTACAATAGGGATAATATTTATTATAAATTTCTTCTACAAAATGAATAATTTTTCCCAAAGTTAGATTTTTTTTTATGAAAAATTACTTACATTTTTGAATAGCTTAGGTGCGTATTTCCTGTATGTAGTATTTCTTTCATTTGCTTAATTATAATAAAACCCTGCCTGGCATTTTGCCAAAACACATAGACTAGTCCAAAAGGGGTGTTATTACTTGAGGTCACGTGAAAGTCTTCTCTTCTCCGGAAAGCGATATGCTGGAAGAATATAAATTCCCCCATCCTTCCACCCTATTTTGAGAATAATTCGGTCCTAATAGCGCATGCGTGTTTGCGCTCATGGTCGCGGATACGGCGGTCGAACTATACCTGAGTCACAAAAATATACAGACGTCATCTAACATTACAGGCGATGTTAAAAGACAGTATGCGACGGCATATATCATTGATACCACACCTCCTAATTCAACATGGGCAGTCCTTTGGAAAATATGATATCCTGAACAAAATTCCAAATATTGCAATACTAGCGTAAACGTTTTCTAAACGAAAATCATTTGGAAATTGCAAGTTTATATTTTGTATTCAAGAATTCTTTCTCTACTGTCCGATAGTTTTAAAAACGTTAGAACTAAAGTTTTCATTCAAAACTAAACGCAGAGTTTTATTTCACTACAGTTTGTTTCGACATTTTTTGTAGTTGTTTGTTCGTACATCCAGTGGAGCGACATGTACTACTTCAGGCGGCAAACTCAGGAACCGCCACGCCGGCAAAAGCTCTACCTATGCCGTTGAGAAATTGGCTAAATATTCAGATAAAGATGCTGCGGAATTTCGTTAACATAGTAGTACTTTACGTAGTGAGTGACCTTTTGTAGCTCTCCGAAGAAATTTTTTTTCAAGAGCTGTTTACTTAGTTTTTAAACTGCAGAAACAGCGTTAATACAAACTCGGCAAATTTTTATACCGAAATCAGTCTAGAATGTCCTTAATAAAAATCATCAAATACATATTTGGGGTTTTAATTTCTGTGATTCTGGTGTCAAAACTTTAAATGAAAGAGTCATAAAATGCCTATTTGCTATAAATTGTGTGAGAAAACAAAATGAACACTACTTTTTAGAGGTAGGAAAAAATATTTGAAGCATATGATATATGGAGTTAGAGCCAATGCTTCTTAACTAAGCAATGAAACAGATGTTCACAAAAATTAGCAGTTAGCTTTTATAATTACACGGATTAGATACACTTTCATTCACACGCACATATTCTTTTCAAATCGCTCATTGACTTAAATATTGTACAATTTAAATTTGGAAATAAAGATTTTATTGAACGTTAAATGGGCAGAGCTTCTGAAAACTGATTATTTATTAGACAGCGTGGAAAAGTGAGTAATTTAACTAAGAACACCACACAAGAATTAACTGCCGCAAGAAAAGAACATGTTCTTAAAAAACTTCTTATAGGAAACTAGCTCTTATTTACGTCATACATGGGAAACCCTGATAACTTTAATGCAGCGAGCCCATTTGCGGGATCTGTAGCCAGGTCGAATGATCGGTGTTTAGTGACCTTATAGACCCGGCCCATTAGCAGAAGCAGACTGCAAATTAAAATTTTTATTGAATGTTAGATACCTGTGAAACTTCTGAAAAACATTGAAATATACCTCTGAAAACTGGCACCTTTTCGGATGGCGTAGGCTAATTTATATTATGACAGACAATTACATTGTTTGATGTCTTGTAGAGTCATTACGTATTTTATGTCGGAGACGTGAAAAATCAGCAATGCCCTAGCCGGGAATCGAACCTGGACCTCTCGAATGCGCACCGAGTGTGCTACCATTACACCACGAAGGCATTCAGAAAGGAGGGAGAAAGTACCTTATATACTCCCTCTTTTAAAGGGCGGCGGGGGATTAGAGGAGCCAATCGCCAAATTGCAAAATCGTCATCCGCCACCTTTTAGTTCGGGCGCCACTGTAAAGTCATTAAGTATTTTATGCTGGAGACGTGAAAAATGAGCAATGCCCTCGCCGGGACTTGAACCCTGGGCCTTTCGAATATGCGTTGAGTATGCTTCCAATTACGCAGCAAAGGCATGCGGAAAGGCGGGAGAAAATGCCTTATAGTCTTCCCGGTGGAATTTTTGAAGGAAACTGATTTTTATTTACGGAACACCAGAGGAAGCCATGATGAGAAATGCACTCAGTCCATTCTCTGGGTCCTTTACCCAGATTGAACTAGGGGTGTTCAACGATCCTATCCACTCGGTTGCTGGGAAACGGATGGTAAATGTCTTGGTCGCCGGTTGTGTAATAAAAGGGAACGTAAGCCCCCCCCCAAAAGAAAAAACTGCGTTACAGGTGTTAACAATTAAAAAGAGTGGTTTCCTGAAGTAATGTATTAAAAATCATTTCCATTCGATTAGCTTGTTGATGATGTTTTTGATGATGATGTCTGTTAATGTCTAATGGAACAGCTTTAAATAATTTCCATAAATATTCTCTGTGGCCACAATTTTAGATAAATGATTAACAGCCAGGTGTCTTACGGAGCCTTAAAGAAAATTAACCTTGACAAATTAAAGTGCTTTTTCTTTACGTTATGAAAGATTAATCATTCGAAGTTTGTGAAAGCATTTCATTTTTTATGTTAACTGCAGAAATCTCTTTTTTGAGCTCTGAGAAATTAATAGCAAAGTTCAAAACAGTTTTTCATTAATTATTAAAATGTGTCTAAAGTTATCCTTGAATGATTAAAATGCGTGTAATGACACTATCAGATGAAATTTAATACATCTTTTGTGAGAAAAGTTGCATTTACAAAGTAATGATCCTAGCTGCTATCAAAGTAGTCCCCTTAGCTATCTACGCACAAACTGCCAACGTTTCTGGAGGTCCTGGAAGCAAGCAGGGAAATCTTCAACTGTGATCCTTGCAAGTTCATTTGTCACAGCCCTTTGGATGTCTACAATAATCTTGACGAAGTTTCCTTTCAGTCACCTTTTCACTCACGGAAACAAGAAAAAAATCACAACAATTTTTTACATAAATGTGGGATCACGTTTGGCTCTGTTCAATTGTTTAGCAGAAATTCTTCGTCAAATTCAGTTCTTCTTATATCATACGCACAGTCGTACGAAGATCTTCTTGTAATAACTGCCTTACACGCTCCACGTTTGCATCGACATATGCTATAGACGAGCGAACAGCTCTGGGATCGTCTTGCACTGAAGCTCTGCTTTCACGGAACCTTTTGTGCCGCTCGAAAACAGGATTTCTTGAAACTGCCTCGCTTGCATATGCTTGCTAAATCATGTTCCACGTTTAACTAGAGTTTTCCCGAGCTTAACGCAGAACTTATTCACTTTTTGCTCACAATCAGCATCCATTGTGTCACCTTAACGAATGTGACAACAATCCGAACAGTGTGCTGCTAAACACACCGCTGCCACCTAGTAACTTTGCGTGGAAACATGGCCAAGGTCTGGTCAAGTAAGAATGCATACCAGGTAACATAAAAACATTTGTTCGTTTTAGTACTGCAAACTCAGAAATAAAAAAAAATCCTAGAATCTTTCTGACAAAGGATGTATTTGGTGAAATAAAGCAAAATACGTGATATATTACGGATATTGTTAACAAAAGAAAAGTAAATTGTGCAATTGTTTCTATTTTTAACTCTTAATTACTAGCAAAAAAAACTGATGTATATATGTAAGTTCTTATTAATTATATTTCTTGATTATTCTGCTTATTCAATTTATTCACGCTGGGAAGATAATCTAACTTCTAAGCTGAAATACATGAGACTGGGAAGATAATCCCAAGAGATTACAAATCGTGCCAATAATACTGCCAGTATGGAGTTACAAACTGGGGTATTCACAGCTCAGTCTCACGGATTACATTGCTCGTTTACAATTATGCGAGCAAATTGATATCGTGATATAATTTCAATTCGTAAGCTATTCTAAAAGATATTCGACGAAGGATTTTTTTAACACTTTTCTATTTAAAATGCACTTTTATCTCATTCATTTTCCCCAAATGATTACCGTTGAAGGATTTTGTTAATTAGGAGGTCCAAAATCTAATTCTCACATTTTGTCTTATCATCTTAATTGTTTCATTCCCTTAATTAGCACATTTTGTCTAATTACCACATTAGATGGTTACAGCTAGCATTCTAATCCATCATAAAACATTTAACCTCATATAATAAGGCATAAGTTAGTATACTTAAGAGCTAATAAATATTTATTTGGAGTAGGGAGCAAAAAAATTATTTAAGCACTCCTCGGGATTGTAACTTCCATTTGCCAGTGTCTTCCGATTGGCACCTGGATGTGCCAAGAATATCATGACACCACGCACTGGAGAAAGTGAAAATTCCAAGTTCCACTTTATGCCGCGATTAGCGCACAATAATTGCGTACTGTGTTCTGGCTATCTTGATGTGAGTGCTTCTAAGAGCGCTGAAAGCAGCGAAATGCATGAGCTGGGCGGTTCAGAAAACTGAGATGGAGAAAGGGGGTGTCACTAGAGTCACGTGAGCTCTGAGATGACATCTGATTGGTGCTGAAGTATTTGTCAAGAAGTAACATAATATACAAAATACAAGAAAATTATTAAATGAATGCAAATAAAATAGGTAAAAGAGCAATCTCCTTGGTTGAAAATTCCAAATGTTCTTCCCTATTTAAAGGGCGAGTGGGGGAGAAAGGAGAGACAAAGGCCAAACCCAAGTGGCGACGAGATATCGACCGCTATATATTAGTGAAGCTGTATGAACGTGTCTTTCAGAAGCTGTATGAACGTGGCTTTCAGAAGCTGTATGAACGTGGTAAGATATGTAAAGCATTAGAAGAAAAATATACATGCCTGGAAAGGCAATAGCATTTTTTTTAAAACTCGAATTGTTTTAAACTCAATTCTGGAAGCTGCGAATGCAATGTATGTATATATCGCAAAAATGAATAATTAAATAAATAATAAACTAGTTTTTTCTGAAAATTCAGTAAGCAAAGACGAAGGTACCACGAGAACTTCTCGTGCCTTTGAAGCCCACACATTTTATTCAAATTGCATACAGCGAATTAAAACATTTAGTAAGATTCCAGAAGAAAATATTTTAAAAACATTCAGTAAATATTATCAGACAAATAAAATTTTCAATTTTCAGATATGATACTACAAAATATCTGCTCGATCTATTTGTTCCTCATAACGAAAATGAATTTCGTAATGCAGAGGTTTAAATAAAAAAGCCCCACTTCCAAAATACTTTCTTCCCTTACTCTTTTAACATTTTACGACAAGCAGAATAGCAGTCGTAAAAATAAACATAAAAATAATGTAACGGTTTATATAAATAAAACCTTTTCCTACAACTAACTCAAATATTTTGACAAGCATCTGTTTTATTGGCGGAAGGATTCTAGAGTTCTTTTTTAAATTTTGTATTCAACTAAAATACTTTCCTGATCACTACAAAAATTCTGCAAACACACTTTCCGAAACTTTCTTGAAAGCTTTTGAAGCTTTTAGCTTCCTCGAAGCCCTAAGATTCATGTCTAAATTTTACAGAACTTTAAAGAAGAAAATCAAACCAAATGGCAAGCCGTTCAGAACATGTTTATTTTCCTCTATACTGTGCCCAACTGCTTTTTAAGTAAATACATAAAATTAAGGACAGAAATTCTTAATTGCATTGAAACTTGTCATAGTTTTAATTTACTTTTCTTAATCGAAACACTTCATGCGAGATTTCATTAAACAGTTTTAACACAACACACATGCATTTCTTCTTATCCATTATTAAAGAATCTCGGGGCTAATAATGAAGACCATTAAGTACGACGAACTCTAATTTATTAATGAGTTAGCACACAAAAGTAATAAAAATAATAAGAGTTAGAGAGTTTTAAGCCACATAGCTCTAGCTGAGCTTTCCAAATCCTTACTCTAAAAGTTCGTTACACCACATTACCTGTAAGAAAAGAATGTTTATATTTTTAGGTATAATCCATTTATTGTATATATGTTTTTTTTATTTATGCACCTTTTCAGGATAATATAGATAGGTAAAGACTGTTAGGTCGAGTGCCTATAAAAGAACGATGATCTACGATCTACTCGAATCTCGCATCACGTGGCTAAAAGCAGGTGCTCCGTTTTAATAATGAGTCATGCCATCTGTTATACGCAGTTCGTTAAAAAAGTGCCCTTATAAGTAAATGAAAAACCGCATAACCATCCATAGTTAAGACACAATTTAAACAGTTGAAGTTTAAACATTTTATATGTTCTTTATGAAGAAGTAATGTTTTTATGAAATTAAAAGAACTACGCGATTCAGAAGATTAAAGGATAATCAAAGTACGACCCCTTACATTACTCACGGAATTTTAATCAGGAAATTAAAAAGCTATTAAAGTTCGATAAGTCAAATTTCCGCTTTATCTGATGGACGCAAAACTATAAATGAAAATACAATTAATCGGATAACCATATCAGTTAATCGAATATTCTCATCATTCAAGCCGGAAAATTGAAATGTATTTAAAAAACCCCAGATAAACGAGATAATTCATTATCCGAAAATATTCCAATAATTTGACATCTCGACAGATTAAGCCCTTGCTTTACCTAATAAGTGCTAAGTAAAGAAATTAAAACACAATAAAGCCGACTTTTCGACTACTAATGAATTGACTTTTCGCCTTAACGAGGCAAATCTACAGGGTGATTCGCTACCAGACCGAAAAACTTGCAGGGTGTGTAGGGGGTACAGAGACGACTCGGAATCACATAAGAATGCAGGGTCGCAAATGCCGTAGTCACGAGCTATGGCGCAAAGAAGGAAGAAAAACAACAGAATCAGCAACATATTAACGAGACAGAAAACATTGGGACAGAAATTATTGAAAGGTTGTTCTACAACAAGTGTTCGAAATTACGACCAGAAGTCTTCTGGCAGGCTTGAGAGCAGAGCTGCATGGAATTCCTTACGTTCTGAAAGATTCTTGGCAGGTCACGTATCCTGCCGGCAGCTACAGGTTTTCGAGAGACCAAGTCTCAACGAAGAAACGGATATCTCGTACACAGAACTATTCACGTTATCCCAGAAGAAGAAGTCCATGCATGGTATTTCCGGTGATACGATAGGCCAATGAACCAGGCCATGACCTATCCACCGCTGTCCAAAGGTTACGTTATAAGGTATTTCTCCCGCCTTCTTCGCATGCCTTTGTGATGAAGTGGTCAGCACACTCGGTACGTATTTGAGAGGACCATGGTTCGAGTCCCAATTAGGCCATTGCTCATTTTCCACGTCTCCTGCTTCAAAATAACCTAATGTCTCTACAAAGTCGAGGTGTCGCCGGACGTCAATCATGTAATGTGGTAGAGCTCCGGCATGCTGCTACCACATGGACCTACACGGGACCTACCATGCATAGACTTCTTCTAGGGTCACATGAAGAGTTTGGTGTAGGAGGTGCCCGTTTCTTCAGTCGAAAACCGATATGTAGCTGCCGGCAGGACATGTGACATGCCAGGAATGTTCTAGAACGTAAGGAGTTCCAGTTCCATGCGACTCTGCTCTCAGGCCTGCCAGACGACTTCTGGTCGTAATTTCGAATACCTGTTGCAATACAACTTTTCAATAAAATGTTCTCTATCCCACTAATGTGTTGCTGTTTCCGTTCTTCTTCGCTACGTCTTTCCACCATAGCTCGCGACTACGGCATTCGGCGACCCTGCGTTCCTATGTGATTCCGAGTCGTCTCTGTACCCCGTACACACGCTGCAAGATTGTCGGTCTGGTAGCGAATCACTCTGTACAGAGGTAATATTTCGTAAGAATTTCGACAGACCACTCTGCTGTAAACGGCTTCGAATGGTACGCGCAGACACTGGATGACGCTTTACAGACTACGGTACTACTTATGTACTGTGCTACGGTTCGTGATGTGACTGAGCAATCCGTCACTGCCATGCGCACAATGTTCACGAGAAATATTCGTCTTTGAATGTATGGTCGGAACGCAAGCGGGAAGAAGCTAAGTGGTAGTTTTCCGCTGTCACCAAAATTGCATCAAATGAAGTGGTGCACTGAGGTGGATGCGATCGAACACGTCGGTCCGTCGTACCCTCCTGCATACAACGGTCACATATCCACATTACAGTTGTTTGGTTTCGTTCAACACGACTACCGATTTTCCTTAAAGATAATCCACACTCTCGGCAGGACACTACCCTTCCTCTGTTGAACTCAGGTACTTGATCAAACGATGATCGCTGTTTACTACGAGGCATAATTGATCGTTTTTTTTAAAAACCACAAGAAAAACACAATTGCCAAACTTGAAATCGTCGAAAACTGCAAGCCTTAAATAGCGTTTTGCAGTGGCGCCACAGGCGCGCGTCGTGTGCGTCTACGCTGAAATTCTAATCATTTGAATATCTCACCTCCGCTAATGCATGTTGTAAATTTCATGTTATTTGCATGCTTCCTTCAGGGCGTTGCATTTACGGTGGCCAGCAGTGTATTTTGAGCACACAAAACTCAGTACCCCAGCATTTTATTTTTTAACTGTGTGTCATAGATATGTACTTCAGTAAGGGTAACAGAGTAGGTATATATACAGGGTGAATTTGCACAAGAGGACAAAACTTTAGAGGGTGGCAGAAGGCAGCTGTACGAGGAATATTCGTCATAGGGTCGGAACGCAAACGGCGAGCCGCTAGGTGGCATTGAAAATGGTATAAAACGGGTTGGTCCTCGCACCCAAGGCATGACTGCCGAGACGATGGTTAGTTATACAAATCACAAAATTTCCGGGACGATAAATTGGTCGATTGATCGTGGTGGTCTCATAGCTTGGCCACCAAGATCGCCGGATCTCTCGTGTTTGAACTTTCTCCTGTGGGCCATGTGAAAAGACTAATCCGTAGATTAGGCCCGTTGAAACAAATATGGATCTAATCGTCAGGTTTGCCGCTGTTGCCAGCCATACACGGGAATTGCCTGGTGTCTTTGCAAATGTGCGTGAAGCCTGAATTACAGCTCACGGAAGGTCTTTTTAGTATGCACATCAAATGCATTCGTATTAATAAAATGTTTTCTGAAGTAGCTGCCCTCATTTTTGTGTTAGTTCCTTAAATGTGACAAAGGAAAACTACCCCTTAACTTCTTCCCGCTTGCGTTCCGACCATACATTCAAAGATGACTATTTCTCGTATAGCTACCTTTTATCACCCCGAAAGTTTTGCCCTCTTGTTCAGATTCAGCCTGCGTATGATGTAAGGTTTATCCTAATTTTATAACAGTTATTTTAAGTTTATGCATCTTTCCTATCTTTTCTAGCTTCAGCTTACAATTTCCTACCAGAATGTATTTTCAGAAACGCGGTTAATGCAAATGAGTAAGAATAATATTTAAGTCGATGTTTCACTGACTTCGTTAGAGAGCCCGAGTTCCTGACTAGCGCGCGTTTGCCTTTGGCTACGTCTCTTTTTAAGCTATTAATACTCTCGGCCGTACTTTAGGCTCTTGATTAGCCTCGCCGACTTAATTGAGATTTTGGAGTCAACTACTACAACTACTTATACCCGCGTATAAGGCGATACCGCGTATAAGTCGACCCCCCCACTTCGACATCAAAAATTCGTAGAAAATAAGAAACCCGCGTATAAGTCAACCCCCCACTTCCGAAATCGATCGAGAAACTTCGAAAAAAGATTTTTAAGTACTACATTTACTCAAAATCATCTGAGGAAAAAAAGAGTAAAGATACGATAAATAATACCTTGGTAAATAAACAAAATCAAAATCCTTCAACGTCCGATTCATGGTCAGATTCGCCATACATTTCATAGAATTCTTCTGTCGTCATTGGCTCGTCATCATACATATTCAGTCTCGAACTTTGTATTGTTACAATCACTACTAGAGCCTTCGTCGTCATTTTCACTTTCAGAAACAGCATCATCTTCCGTGCCGTCTAGTTCGTTGCTAATACAACAATTTTTAAATGATTTTATAATCATTTCAGAGGGTATTTCGTTCCAAGCATCTTTAACCCACTGAGCAATTAATGTAATATCGGGCTTTTTAATCTTGCCTCCCTTTATTGCTCGATATTGATCGGTTGTTCGGGGCCGAAAATTCTTTGGATTAATCGAAACTTACTCTAGTTAAAGTATGAAACTCTGTGATTAGTTCATCACATAATTTAAGTCATGAAATTACTTCAAGTAAGTGACTTATTTGATAAGTCGTCCAATTTGAGTGCGGGAAGAAAACAACTGCATTATATAAAGAAATTTTTGAACTTCCGATTCTTTCAATTTTGTATGGCCACGCGTATAAGTCGACTCCCCCACTTTGAATTCTTTCTTTTGTCCAAAATATCTCGACTTATACGCGGGTATATACGGTACTTAGAATCTTGATAGCTTCGGCTATATCTTTTAGTTAAGCATTAGTTAAGTTTAAATTCTCATAAATTTAAATTCAAGCCCAAGTGGAGGCTTTGCTGTACGCTCCGAGACAGGAGCAGACTGTGTTCATCTATATTTTGAGAAATAAAGGATAGTTAATCCTTCTTGAGTTTTACGTCTCTGTTCACACACTCGAGCGATTATTCGTTTATCACGTAAGGGGTTTCCCACGTTGAACTGTGAAATAAAAGGGTCGAACCCCACAGTATGTATACTTTCGGTGCTGCCGATTGCAAACAAAAAGGGAATTGCGCAACTACATGTTATAGCAGTCCCATATGCAACATTTTAATGTTCTGAGGCTATTTGTTTTTCAGTTATGCGAGACACATGCACAAGTACTTACAGGTATCACGAAAAAAATCTCATCTGAATCCATTTTATCATGCGTTTTGGGAAAAAGAGTACTATATTCTGTCCGTAAGTACAGATGTAATGTAAAAACATCGTTCAAATGGATTCAAAAGCGGGCAAATTGGATATTTTCGTTGAAATATAATACCCGAAATTTTTCCCGCTTACAATACTAATAAGTTAACGTAATAAATTTAAACTAGAACAAATTAACGCAACAAATTAACAAAATGAACTGTTCTGTTAACAAATATTTGAAAATTACTAATCTAGGTTTCTTTTTGAATTATAACTTTTTTTTATGAAGTACCAAAATTTTTTTAAATCGCAAAACATATAAACAGAATGCTAAGATTAAAAAAAAATGTTGGAATTCTAATTAAATCTGAAGTAACCCGTTAAAAACATCAGTAGCTCTAAATTAGTAGATATAGAACTATTGCCTAGTGAGTTACACTATTTTTAAAATTTGGCACCATTAAGTAACGTTTTTAATTTAGATTAAAAACTAACATTTTAGGAGGTTAAATTTTTGTTTCATTGCAGTTTCCGTTACTAAAGCTGACATCTTCCGATAATGAAAATATAAAGAAGGAAAAGACAGTGTTTTCTCGTTCTTTTCTTTTGATATAGTTTCATTGTAACACAAGTTAATTTATTTAAATATATCCCTTAAGTTTAATAGTCAACAACTGAATAATTTTAATCTGATTCTGATGTACAAAATGTATAGCAATAATTAAATCTCATTATTCCTAGAAAGAAACTGGTATTATATTTTCATATTCAAAAACATCCAATGTTCTCCTCGGTTTCTGGAACACGAATTTGCATCCATATGTTTGTTCTCTTTTTTCCGGCTTTAATTACACTAGCCGTAACTACTTCATTTTTGAAATATAAAATTAGCGCAACTGATTTTTTCATGGAAAGTTATTAGCAATTCTGGAAGTACGAAAATTAGATTTATAAAATGTGAAATAAATATTTAATTCGGGATGCTTAATTGTTTATTATAAACTGCATTTTAAAGACATATAATTCGCTTTAAGAAATGATGCATCTATCAACTAAGAATGTTTATATGGGTAACTGAAAATGAGAACTCCCAGAAGACAATGAAAAACATCAAAGAAATATTGCTTGATTCCTCTTTATTATTGAGCGCCATAATTTCTTTCCTTTTCGCACGGCGGTATGTGATGGATCGTCATCGATTGCGATTCATCATCGTCTGCAACGAATTAATAGTAATATATTTTCGGCAACAAGCGCATGGCAGCTGGCATGAAATGATTTAAAGTGTTTACCCTCTTGTTTGTTAGACTTTTTTGCCATCTGGCTGTGTTGTATTGTTTATTCATTATGAATATATCACTTTTTATAATATGTGAGCGTTACTGTTGGAAAATGCGAGAACAGTTCCTACTGCAAATGATGAATTGCCACGAAAGCCGTTAGATTTGACTATAACCCCAGAAATATTTGGCGAGAATTTCATGACGAGACCTAGAATTTTGATAGATTCATAGATGTATAAATATGAAACAATAATAAAAAGCATCATTAAAGTTTAAAGAACATAACACAGAAATCACTTTCGTAATGGTTCTGTGGAGGTTTTTCTATTTCTAAAGTTCTAACTTAGAACCCCACGAACACTAACAAGCGAATAATCGCTGAAGTGTGTGTGTGCTTGTATTTGGCAAGATAACACCATATAGGTGACAGTACGACTTCGCTCAGTTCCGCCCTCAATTCTGATGACAGCACCCCTCTTCTCCTCCCACCAACCCCTCGAGAGGACTTTTTGCTCGACAGATATGTAGAGTGCCCACATGACGTAAAGACATTATACATTTCAAACACCCGTGTCTTCTCCGGGATTCTGACTGGGGCCCTTCGGTAACGCAGTAGCCTCCCATAACCACTATACCGTCTGGGCGGCTAAATCTGCATCAAGCATGCTTATTAAAAATTCAAAACGGAATCACTAAACCAACTATTACATTCTCCTAAGCAATTATAATGTAACATCCCCATGAAGTTAGGTAGCGAAACTACTCCAAAATGATGAGGCGGGGAGTAGAATTTTTGATTGAAAGATATGAATCAACTGTATGCTCTTTCTTCTAAGAAATACTGTCGTTATACATCGGAGTTCTTACATTTAAATATAGGTAGGTATTATCATAGAATTAGGCAAAGTTACATATCACAAAGGGTAGAGTATGCTCATTACAATATTAGAATTGTGTATATACAACAGAGTTGACTGTTTGGAGATGACTGCGCTGGAATTGCTACACTTTTATTGATACATATGAGGTTCTATTTTGCTAATGTATTAGAATATCTGGTTTTTATTATGTGAGGATGTTTCTTACAAGTTAGACTGTAATGCTTTCAGATCTTTTAGTCCATGATTCATTTTATAAAAATTTAAGATTACAATTCGCATAATAATAATAATAGTAATCCTTGAAAACAGCTGCAGGTTGAAGTTGTTATTGCAGGCTGAAGTTCTTTCCGACTTATTGTAACCTGGAAATAGCACTAGAGTCTTCACTTATTTGCTCTAGTGTCATAACCGTCGGTGCAGAAAGAGTTTCACTTTCCCTTGTGTCTTCTTTGGGCATCTGTTTGGTAAGTTCTTCTAAATCGTTCGTTGAAAGCTCTTGAGTAAGGCCCTCTAGAAACTCATTTATGTCTATAATATTTACGTCATCTAGTCTTATTTTCTTGGCTTTTGTAGGGTTGCCGCTTTGGCTTTATATCCGACAAAATGTAGAAATATATTGCAGAGAAGTGCTTATCAAGAATGGGAGCAGGATTATGACTCGTCTTTACGAATTCCAAGAATATGAAATTTGTATTCTACGGATTATGTACTTTGCTATTTAGTGATGTAGTTTATGTATTCTTTGCTCTTTCATTATTTTAAATTTAATCAATTCTAGTCCGCAACACAACAACGTATCTAAAATTTTGAACAGTAATATGTTATAGCACTGCTTCTAACCGAAAAGTTAGAAAGTCTCAAAATTTAAGTTAAAACAGTGTAAAAGATGTCTTAGTTATGTACCCTTGTTAATGATATAAACGTTGTGACGTTTTAATGCAACACGGGACAAGAAAATAATACTTGTCCTGCGTTGTTAAACAGTATACAGGGTGTATCCGTACAGCGGTGACAACTTTCAGGAGAGACAGAGTACACCTAGTCGACGGGAAATCACATAGCAATGCATGGTCGCAAACGCTTTCCTGGCGCGGTAGTGACGACACAAAACGCAAAAAAGGAAGACACAAACAGCGAGACAAAACATCTGGCGCATGCAAAATCTGCATCACGAAAGGAAGATCATATGGAAGGTGCATGACGCACGGTTCTTGCATCACGGTCCGGGTCGTAATATCGAACAACTTCTTTGACGTAATCGTTGTCTCTTTCTGTTGTTTTTTCTTCGTTTTTGTTGTACTCCGAATAATGATCATGTTTTTTGACTCCGTTCGTGTCCGTTCTTTCTTCACTTTTGTGTCGTCACTACCGCGCCAGGAAAGCGCTTTCGAACATGCATTTCTATGTGATTTCCCATCGTCTAGGTGCACTCTGGTCGTCACAATGGCGTCAATCTGAGAGATGCGCGGGATTATTACAGAACATCAAAATTAAAAAAGGTATGCCACTATTTTCAAATATAGATGTTAACCAATTTTTAACTAGACATGGTAGATTCCCCGCGTACCTCTCCAGGTTTAAACTACAAGATACCGACTACTGTGCACTTTGTCGGGTGCTTGGGAACGCGGAGCATTATCTACATTCATGTCCTCTGTTGGATGACATAAGGAAAAAGCACCTGGGTGAGGGGCCAATGAATCTGGAGAAACTTAAGGGATTTGCCAAGGATGCCATGTCTCTAATAAATAGTAATAGATCTGTCTTTGGCATCCAAATATGATTTTATTTATTTATTTATTTATTTTTTTGAGAGGGAGACCCTTTTAAGATCATTTGGTCTTATAAAGACTAGGCGGATCGGGCCTCCCCGCATTTCACATTTCACATCGTCTAGGTGCACTCTATGCCTCTTGAAAGTTTGTTACCGCTGTACTGATACACCCCGTATATCTGCTTGCAAACAGAGTAAATAGTAAAATATTTTAAGGCATCTGAAGGGCGCAATTTGAACATTTGAGTTCTAGGAATAAATAGGGATGACGTGTTAAGTAAGATTAAGTTTAAGAAAATTAAAGTTAATATGGCGTAGATTTTATTTCAGCAGAAAAATTTTTACATGCTACAATACTATCATCTTTTTAAATGCGACTAAATAAAAAAGAAATACCGACCGCAACTAGAAAAAGAGAAAAAAAAATTTCGGGAATGATCACGAAGTTAGGGTTACCCTGTGAGATTCTTTTACGTTTTGCATTGCTTTTATTTTGGAAAGCCTTCAGTTTACTTAAGCATGGTCGGAAATGCTTTCCTGGCTACTTTATACGACTTCAGTTTATAATGGCGAGCAAGCGTTTTTTTATCAGAGAATGATTAAAGAGACAATTAGTGATATAGATGAGAGCCATGATTCATTTCCTAAAGAGTTAGAAAGCGGTATTTCTAGCGATGCTCATATGGACATTTTGTCAAAGACTGAACTCACTGAATGTCTATCTTTCAGTTCACGTGGAAGATTTTCCTTTTTGTAAGCAGACTTTCTTGTATTTTTTAATTAATTTAAAAGTTTATTAATGCATTTTATAAACTTTGGAATAATTTGAATAGCGCTTCCGAAAATTATTTCTCAAAGTGAGCATTTTCTTTTTATATATTTTCCTGTAAAGTAAAGGAAAAAGATATTTAAACTCTCATTTTAATATATATGATATCTTAAAGAGCCGTCATAAAGCATGCCATTCGGAAACATTCGTTTCCTCGTATGTTGATACAATCAAAAAACCTTGTATATGAGTCATGCTACTTTCATTTTGAGCAGAAGGTCAAATCTACATGTATCTGAACCGTATGGACATAGAATGTTATCTTGTGCCAAAAGTTATAGTTTTCAGAACGTTCCAGGACACTGTCACAAACGTGTGACGGCCTAAGTGAACAAGAAAACGCTCTTGCAAGCCAGCGTGTCAGCAAGGAAATGAGTGCGTTTCTTGCTGGCATGTATTCGTGTCGGCGCTAAAGCCGTATACGTGTGGCAGTGGGTGCGAAAGGGTTAATCAGCCGATTACTTACTAAAAAACTCCAACTAACGTAAAAAAATTTAAAAAAAATATAGACTACATAATTTTGCTCTCAAGCTTAAGAAAATTTATTCAAATATTTTTACGTCAGAAAGATCACAGCTTTTTTAGGATCATCAAGAGCAAACTCCAATTATAATTCCTCTTCAAAAAATCTTCAGATTAAACAAATAAACTGCTAAGATTTTTTAAAACTGTATACAGCTCTTTCTTTTAATACTCTATTACAACTGCAAAAACATTTTTTTGGAAATACTTGTAGGATCCTCTGCTCTGTCTTGTAGTGTAACAGCTGAGATGCGTGTAAAAACCCCACAGGAGAAGGATGAAATGAACCCTTTATGAAGTCTTTTACAATTCACAATGCGTTGACTTGACGGTAACAAACTGGGCCTCACTCAGGCGATAACTCAAATAACTAGAACTAAACTAAAAATGTTCGAAGATATTAACAAGTAGTAGAATTACGCTACAGGGCTCAGATTATCCTGTTTCCTAAAAGAGCGTTGAAAATCTAGTGACAGCAAAGTGATAGCTGTTACGCCACGTTAAAGCAGCAATATATGCCACGCAGAAGCTCAAGCTACAAAAGCACAGTGTTCGCCCACACTCTCTAACTTTCCCTTCTAGAAATTAGTAGTTAATCTTTTTCCCGTCAAAGTAGAATTTGCTATCAAATTTAAATATTGCTATCAAATTTAAATATTCTGGCATTGACAATTAGGAGAAATGAAGGCCTTATAGGAAAGTACGTAAAATTAAATTAAATTGGCTATTTAAAATAAATATAAATCCCTACATGCTTACAGTTTTAACTGAAGACAAGGGGAATAATTTTCCTTCATTGCGCTCTTCTTCATAACTATATTCCATTTAATGGCCCTAATTTTCAATAATTTAAAGAAATTGCTACGGGGGCCCACTTCTGCTCCCAAATCTGTAACCGCTACTTATTTATAAAGAATTCCATTTCAGCAAAACCTTCGCGAAAACCAGCAAATCAGGCAAATTTGAGAATTTTTATTCAGGTATATAGGTATCCATGTATATTGTTAATATCACTACATTAATAATGTTTAGGGCAAGCATAAATTTCAAATTTAGCCTTCATACTCAATCCTGAAAAAGATCAATATAAATAAAAAAGAAATAGATTATATGGATCAACAAATAACTACCTGCAATAAGATTTTTCCCACTATTAAAGCAATTAACTGGCAAATTAACATTTGCGAAAACGTCATTGGTAGCCCGATTTTTAATCAACTAATTAGAATCAAAAATAATTGTACGAAAGTTGCTTACTTACAAGATGACATAATTTTGATTAAAAAAATTTTTAGTTGGTAACAGAATTACGTAAAATTAATAAATATTTATTGTAACAGTATTGTATAATATTTATTGTAATAGAATTACAATAAAATGTTTTCGCAAAAAACTTGACGTTAAAACAATTAAATTTCATCTTTAATCCAATAACGTAATAAAGCATAACCTGTAAAGACATTAGGATTTTTTGATGCTGACAGACGTGAAAAATGAGCAATGAGACTCGAACCTCTGGAATACGCGCCGAATGTGCTGACCATTACACCACGAAGGTATGTTAAGAAGGCGGGAGAAATACCTTATATACCCCCTTCTAAAGGGCGACTGGGGATTGCGGGACCTAATCGTCAAATCCTGGTGGTGGAGGATCATCATCCAACACCTTTTTTTTAGTTCGAGCGCCACTGTAGAGACATTAGATATTTTTTGAAGGCAAGAGATATGAAAAATGAGCAATGACTTCGCCGGGACTCGAACCTCGAATACGCGCTGAGTGTGCTGGCCATTACACCACGAAGGCATGTTAAGAAGGCGGGAGAAATACATTTTAAACCTTAAATCTATAAGGAGGGTAAAGCAGAAGTACTTATTAGTATTGGAAACAGTTTTAAAATTGCTATAAATTTAATTACCGTACAATAGTTTATATAAAAGATTCTGACTGCTTTTCTTTTAATAACAGGCCACCTTAGTTTCCTAAAAATCTTAGTAATAGCCAATATTCTGTTAAAAGGTTTTATTGTCCTTTTACTTTTTTTCTCTTTTCTTGACTTTTAGTCAGAAATAATTATTTTCAAAATTCTTTGTATAACTCCGGCTCTGTAGTTCTACCATTTCTCTGCTTCGACTGATTTTCTCTCCAACTTCAAACCCTCATTTTAACACTTAACTGTTCTTTGTGTACAGAATAATTAACAGCATTATTTTTTAGAAAATTTCTCGCCCGTTGGCATCTACAAACAGACCACTAGATATTTGTAAGCCAGTTAGAATTTTTCCTCGGCGATCCATTTTAAGACAGTTGTAACATATCAGCCTAAAAGTTTCTGCAACCCTTACAACAGTAACAGGCGTATATTCTTCAACAAATTTTTCCGACAAAATGGCCAAACCTGACTATGGTAGCCATCTATCTGATCGTATTACGAATCGACTAAATTATTTGTAAGCAATGATTTGAACGTTTCACCTTTTTATTGTAACTTTTATGTTTTAATTCTAAAATTAATTTCAAGTTTCCTTTATTACTGTAGATGTTTTTGTAAATATGTTTATTTAGGTATATTTGATTTATTGAAAACATTCTTCTAAAGTATTTTCAAGTGTTTTTACATATTCAAGGATAAGCTTTGCAGAATTTTGCATCACTCTTTAAGCATGCCTCGTCACTCTTTCTGTGCAATTTTTCTGCACTGCGAAATCTTTGCCCAATTGCTGATCAAGTGTAAAACAAAATCTTTCCGAGGTTATAAATACGACTGCAAGTAGTGCGCATCACTATTTTGCTTCTTTGCTCTGCCTAGGAAAGTAATGCCTCTTCCCTAAACTTTTTTTTCTATTATCTAAAATGTAAACTGCTTATGTAGAAATTGAAGGGCGCGTTTCGTATCTCTGGTATTGCACCAATTTTAGCAACCATGCATTTCTGAATAATTTGTCCTGTTTAAAATAAGAATGATGTTTGAATCATGAAACCGGTCGATTTCGCCGCTCAAGGTCTACGCAGCAGTTTTTTCTTATTTATACGCTGCAGCAGTATTCTCTTATTCTTCTCGGTCATGTTTAAGAAGTGATCGGTTTCATCTCCTCTGGTTAGTTCTCTACCAAATTCTGCCAATATACCGCGACTACGAACCTCTAAAATGTCACAATTATCACAAATCAATTTATAAAACTTTAATCCTTTAAACCATATTTTTCCCGACCAGCAAAATTAAAATATGTTAAATAAATCTGGATCATAATCCCCCCCTCCAAAAAAAAATAAAATAACTTTGCGCAATAATATACTTACTGCAGAAAACAAAATGGCCATCAGAGCACAAAATCTAAACAGGAAAAAGAATGAAAATCAAAACATCATGGTCATGATGTTATAAGTCTCATTATATCTTCTTCATTCTACATTCAAATGCATTTAGTCAAATTAAAATGAGAATAATCTCAGCATCGAATAACTTTTAATTGCATACTTCATTTAAATACACTGGTGTGCAAAAATTAAGGACGAAGTCGAAAAATTAGCATATCAGCTGAACGAAGAAGCAGAGCGGACAGAAAGACCAGTCAGGAGATTATGTAAGGTGATGTACGGTAGCACATGCGCAGATATACGGGTAGACGCAATGGGGGAGTGTCTGAGTAGTATAAAGCATGTTGTCGGTGTAAGATCAGTATTTCTGGCAAAGAGATTGCACGCCGTATAGCAGTTAAAATCACACTGAGTTGCTGCCTCAGCGAGAAATGTCGAATAATCAATCTGTTAGGCGACATCTGGATGCTTTTACCCGAGGTCGAATCATTGGGAAGTTGGAGGAAGGCCGCAGTGTGACAAGTGTGGCTGCAGAGTTCGGAATTGCTCACAGTATCGTTTCACGACTTTGGAGACAATTTCAAACTACAGGAACAGCTATCCGGGGGTTTAGTAGTGGTCGTCCACGAGTAACCACACCCGCAGATGACCGGTATATTGCCTTACAGGCCAGAAGAAACAGGCGGCAGACAGCGGGAGAAATCGCTAGACACACGACACAGGCGACTGGACGACCGATATCGCGTTTTACCGTGGCCAGAAGACTGCACGGTGGTGGTCTGTTTGCACGACGCCCTGTACGGTGTGTACCTCTAACGCCTGCCCATCGGAGAAGGCGTTCTCTGTGGTGCCGGGAACACCGGAATTGGAGAGACAATGAATGGGGACGAGTACTCTTTACAGATGAGAGCAGATTTAGTCTGAGTTGCGATTCTAGACACATACACATCTGGACAGAGCGGGGAACACGCAATAACCCCTTCAACATCATCAAAAGGGACTGTTTTGGAGGTCGCGGAGTTCTCGTTCGAGCAGACATAATGCTTGGTAGCCGGACCGACCTTCATATCTCCCAAGGAGGTTCGTCACCTGGGACTGCTATTGTAACGAGGTTCTTCTTCCTTACATGCGTCTTTTCACAAGGGCTATGGGTCCTCAGTTCCTCTTCATGGACGACAACGCTCCACCTCATCGCACAGTTACTGTCGAAGAGCTGTTGGAGAGTGAAGATATTGAACACATGGATTGGTCGGCAAGGTCTCTGGATCTAAATCCCGTCAAGCATGTACGGAACTTACTAGGGAGACTCGTAGCAGCACGTAACTTATCGCCAGTAACGATTCCGAAACTGCGATTGGTGCAACAAGAGGAACGAGCAGCAGTGTCTCAACAGCTCATTAACAACCACATATCCAGCATGCACAAATGATGTGAAACCTGCCTAGCAGTCAGGGGAGATCATATCCCCTATTAAACACAGGATGTTTCTTGCTGGACACCCATCAGAGGGATGTTTCGGCCTTCAGTCGCATTGCGCTCCATGCTACTTTTTCAATAAAGCTTCTTTTATCCCTCTGATTTCTCTTTTAGTAAGTGTTGTTTACATTACTCATGTCCTAACGTATTGGGGATCTTACGGTATTAAATATGTTAATTTGGAAAGCTTTTGTACAAAGTTATATTGAAAAAACCGTCTCGTCGTTAATTTTTGCACACCAGTGTATATATTTATTAAGACAATCAAAATTCTATTTTGGGTTGTGTTAATTTATTAAGACAATACGCATTTTTATTAATAAATATATATCTGTTTTTTAAAACTGAATCACTCATTTTGCTTTTCAATAAACGCAAAATTACAAATTTGCCGTAAAATATAATATTAAGTACTATTTTTCTTTTTAATCTTGTAATTATTCTCACATGATGGCTTCTAGAGATTCAAGACTCGAAAGAACCGAGGGAATTGAGAGCCATTTTAGAACTATAACTGCAGAAAATTTACCGTTCTTCCCTTAATAACGTTAAACTACTACACTTATTTTGCATACTTTCCCAAACTATTCTAAACAACTGCACAAGATTTAAAACCAGAGCTATCACACAGCTTTATCTGACTGAAATACGTAGAACTATCTTAAAATACAATGACATTTCTTATGCGATTCCAGTCGCAAAGTAACATTCATGGAAATCTTACTCAATGCATTATGAATGTTTGCTCAATCTCTTATATCACTAAAAACAAAGCAAAAAAAGTCCCAAACGCGTGATATCCAACTTAAAGTCTCCCAAAAGCTTCACCCAATAAAAGTCTACAAGATGAAACTTAACTCCGCGATTGTTGCCATTACGCTCTAAGTTCTACCCCATGGGCCCCCGAGAAGAGTCTCTGGACTACCCAAACGGCCCGCATTTCCAGGTATGCATTTATTCACTGAAGCCTCAGACACTATCTTTTATTCATAGAGAACTTTCTTTTTCATAACGCGAAAACAAACACGGTCTGAATAAAAAAAATACCCTTCAGCCAATTTTAACTCTCTGGAAAAAGATATCTAAATAAGTAGCAGGATTGTTCAGAAAGGGAGTTGGGAGGATGAAAAAAAATTGCTTAAAAAAAGGGAAAAAAATAAACACAGGTGCCAGTGCTTCCTGATGGAGTGAATTGCAAACAGTAGTTTTTTTCCCCTCTCTATTACTCTCCTGGTTGCAGAGGTAAGGTTACAGTTAAGTGCGCCCGTGCCCTTCCGAGTTTCCTTGGGTAAGAGTAGTTTTGAATTAAATATCCGATTTTCTTCTTCGCCTGCGGTTACGGTCGATTTGAATTCTTGCAATCAGCAAAGAAGCAAGCAGTTTGGCAGGAGGGTTTTTTTTTTTTTTTACTGTTACTATCGCAGAGCAAAGCAAAAAAAAGTCGTTTGTAAAACAGCGTATGTAGGCTTGCAAATGGCGTAAACATTTAAATATTTTACGCCTTTCATATAATGTAGTTTAAATACTTGAGTTTTAATTAATCTTTCACTTCTACTGATATTGGCGGAATATATTTATTCAAGTTGCATTGCCTGGAAAGACATTCAAAGGTAAGTAATTCGCAGTTGGTTTAACTTAAAGAATTGTACCAATTCCATTAAATAAATTTTCCGAAAGTGCCCATTTACCGCTTAAAAATTTCATTTTGCATTAAAAGTTATTTTTGTTATAAAAATTTTAAGTGTTATTATACAATTAACACTACTATACAAATTTGAGTGTTACTATGCAGAGAGTGTTATACAAATTTTAATGTTAATATACAAACGTTAGTGTTATTATGCAATGTTAGTTTAATTATACAAACTATCTAACTAATATAGTTTACTTATAAATACGCACTCACAAATCACAATTTTAATTCTTAAAATGTTGGAATTTAAATGCTTGAGTTGTAATTTAAATATTTGAGTCTTCGGCTTTTATTGGCGTTTGCAGAATATAGTTAGCCAGGCTGCATTGCCCGGAAAGACATTCAAAAGTAAGTAATTCGCAGTTGGTTTAAATTTAAAGAATTTTGCGAATTCTGGAAACAGCTAATTTACCGGTTGAAAATTTTATTTATAGTTAGAAGTTAACGAGTAGTAAGCGCGAGGCTAAAGGATGCAGCACCGAAAGTCACTACATAAAAGATGAATGCAAGAAGTGGGTTCGCGCCTTTGATAGGCAGCATCCTTCATCTTAGATCATGTGACACACAAGGGACGTCGTCATCTTGGATTTTCCCGGAAATGACGTAGACGAATTTCAGTAACGTAATTTTTGTCAAAGCTTCTTTTTTATTTTGTGGTTTTGCTTTTTTCAATAGGAATCCTGAATATATTGACAAAGCCATTCGACTGTTTACGTTAAAATATGATTAATAAAGATACGTATTAACAAAATCAAGTATTAAACCACTCTGATGTTTACGCTCCGCAATGTTTTCATTCAAATAAAAGCACTTATTAATTGCTAAAAAGCTATTAATTAGATGATGGAATTCAACCGTAGTTTAACTCTAGTTTTTGATGCCAAATGCATTAAGTGTTTATTTGAAATCAACACCAATCGAAAGGTTACCAGTCGTTAAATTTGTTTTCAAATTTAATAACTATTTGTTACATATATTTTATACGGATTTGTTTTCTATTTTTCAGACAAAAGCACGATAAGTCACAAAATGTATGATGGTTTGGTTTATTTGTTTATGACAAAGCACTCGAGGACTCTCTAAGGGAAATTGGCTCGTGTACATGCTACACATGGGCAAAACCACGAAAACCCCCATGTAACCAGCCCGTTCCCGGATTCGAACATTGAACCGAACTACCAGCGTTCAGCGACTTTACTGCTCTGGCGCTCACAAAATGGATGAAAACATGCCAAAAATGTATGCCTTCATATTAGACCCAGGAGCTTGTTGTAATCATGTTTTCAATTTTAGAACACTTTTATAAGCACCTTTATAAGTATACTGTTTCCTATTTGCTCCAAGCTTCAGCAAGACTTCCCTTTTACTTCCTTGTAAAACGTTTTTATTTATTTATTACTTTTCCTATTTGCTCCAACTACAGCAGGACTTCCCTTTTACTTTCTTGTAAAAAGTTTTTATTTATTTATTACTTTTTCCTATTTGCTCCAAGCTTC
>KK121866.1:94640-112747 GCA_000611955.2 Stegodyphus mimosarum
ACTTCTCTTTTACTTCCTTGTAAAATGTAAAGAAAGAATTAACACCTCGTAAAATTTCGGGTGTCATATTTCGATGGAAATATCCATTTTGCGCGTTCTCGAATTTATTTAGGCGATTTTTTTTCCACGACTTTTCTATGCATGAAAGAATACATGACTGTTTTTCTCTAAAATGGATTTAAAATGTATTTAAAAGCGATTTTTATCTTGACGTCTGTTGTGCGTACATATGTATTGTTACACATTTTGTATTTAATTTGCTATTTTTAGTACAATTGTAATTAAAATTGTTTTATTTTACCGTGCAGTGCTGCGCGTGATGAATAAGAGAAAGCTATGCCGGAAAAGTAAAAATACAAGAGCGCGTGCATTTAGCATTTCATAAATAGATATCTAGTAATTGTACTCTTTTGCTTTCCAGAAACATCGAGAAAATAAAAATTACCAGAATATTCTCGTGCATGATTAAAAAGCTGGAGAAAAACATCTCAGTTCAGCTGTTTTAAATGAGCTGTTGTTTACTTCGCTGCTGTAATTTTGAGGCTGCGCTTTGAATTCTACTTAAGGTTTCAGTAGTTTAAAATACAACTACTGTGTGATATTGCGATATTTTACGAATATCTGTGAAGAAAAATTTTGTTTAATTTCTGCTGATAAGAATAAATTTTATTAACTTTTCATCAGACTTGTGCATTCAATCTATTACGAACCCGTACGCACGCAACAGAACAGACGAATATCTGTGAAGAAAAATTTTGTTTAATTTCTGCTGATAAGAATAAATTTTATTAACTTTTCATCAGACTTGTGCATTCAATCTATTACGAACCCGTACGCACGCAACAGTATGTATTATCTCTTATTACTCAAAAACGATTAGCCGTTATTATATATATATATATATATATACACCCAACCCGTTACCTTTAATTTCGGAATCGTTGATCATAGTCATATACTTCCAGGTACAGAAGTGTTTCAATGACGAAAATATTCACGTTTTGGCAATATGAAATTAAAAAAAAAATTTTCGACAAATAACGAAATCTAAATATCTACGTAAGAGTTTACATATGTAATTAGTCTAACACTAAATATCTTTCAATATTTAACATCATTTTATTGTTGCAAGTATCTAACAATATATAATATTTGTTTTTTATTGTAGCAAAAAATGTGAATAATTTAATAAGCCTTACGAGGAAGTCATGTGATATCCACATCAGATTTCTTATTTATACGATGGTTTGTTGCATTTACCAGAACACTGAAATGGAATATGAGAACATTTCATAGATTTCAAGAATACTGCCGAATAATCTAAAATATTATTTATTTCAATGAACTGCTTCTGGCTGCTCTTCAGGCATAGTATATTAAAGATTTCTAACACATAACAGCGATTAAAAATATTTTAATCTAGGACGACGATACTTTTAGACGAAGCTAGGCAGATTGTTGTAGATGTTTGTACTATTCTTGACTGTATTTTTGTTTTTCTGTACTGTATTGGTTTGTTTATTTATTTATTTTATTTGTTTATTATCATAGGAATAGTAATTTTAAGGTTGATTTTAGGTTTAGTCTAGTCTGTGGCCATAAGATATTTTCTCACTCCTTTTGGCATGCCTTCGTGGTGTAACGGTTAGCGCACTCGGAGCGTATTCGAGAAACTAAAATTCGAGTCTCGGCGAGGGCATTGCTCATTTTTCGTGAACTCCTGCTTAAAAAGTACCCAATGCCTCGTATTTAAGTGCTCATTTGTTGCACTGAATTGTAGGTCATTTAATTCTGTGTGGAATGGCTTTGAAATTATGAGAAGAGCTCAATTAAACTCACGATACAGACAATTTTGTTCCTAAGCGGCCTTGATGACAATTTGTGTCGTTACGTTACAGACATTTGGCGATTCCTTACCAACTTGGCGATTTTCTGCAAAATTCGCAATAAACATATTTTCGATGCTTATAAGGTATTTCTCCCGCCTTTTTAGCATGGCTTCGTGGTGTAGCAGTCAGCACAGTCGGCGCGTATTCGAGAGGTCCGTGGTTCGAGTTCCGGCAAGGGCATTGCTTATTTTCCCTGTCTCCTGCTTCAAAATAACCTTAATCTCTCCACAGTGGCGCCCGAACTAGAAAAGGTGGTGGTTGATGACTCTCCACCACCGGGATTTGGCGATTGCGTCCCCTAATCCCTAGTCGCCTTTAAAAGGTATCTCTCCCGCCTTCTTAGCATGCCTTCGTGGTGTAGTGGTCAGCACATTCGGCGCGTATTCCAAACGTCCATGTTTCGAGTTCCGGCGACGCTACTGCTAATTTTTCATCGTTCCTGCTTTCAAAAATGCCTAATGTCTCAAGCTTTACGACCGATTCTTCCAGAAGTTTAAAGAGCCTAGAGCTAGACTTAGCGAAATTAGATTTGTGAGACTTAGCGGTTAGCTGAATTACAAATTAGGGTTTTCTAGAGAGTGATTTGAAGAGACTTACGATTCATATCGCGTGCTAAGGAGGAATTGTTAAATATCTGAATTTTTCTTGAGCTATTCAGAGCCATTATTGCACTGCGCATGCAATTTACATTGCTCAGTGTTCATAATAAACTGTTGATTTCTTTCTGCTTGTCTGGATTCGTTATTTAAACAAACATCAGCGATCCCATACCTTGCAATAATATTAAACAAAAATTAAATACTTACAAGATATTTTTAAAAACACAAAACCAGGTTCAAATACATTATCGTTAGGGTTGGCAAGTTATGAAAAAAATACAATATTTAGTTATGTAATTTAATTTAAAGACAGAATTACCCGAGGCAAAGTAAAATAATCCAGCTTTCTATGCCTAGAGTATTTAATAAATTAATTTTGATAAACTGAATTAAATATAGTTTTTTTAAGATTTAAGCAGAAAATAATAAACTAACTTTGAGGAGGGAGGGAATCTAAAATATTACACGTGACAGATCAATTACTTCGGTAATTTGATCGAAACGAACATTAATCAAACGTTTTAGGTTAATAAATATTAATGAAAAACTAAAAAATTAAAGGAAAATCTGAATAAATGTGGAATAAAAATGAGGAGAAAAAGGTTTATTTAGAATAGCAATATTTGGGTAACTTTAGACGTCTGTAGAATTATATATTTCAATTATAAAAGCCGATTAAAATTACTTCTACTTTGTATCCGTGAATTAATTAAATTATAAGTATGTATTAAATTCAAATAAAGAAAGACATGAACTTTGCGCTTTTCATTAAATTTAAAAATTCGCTACAGGAAGAAGCAAATTTATTTCAAAAAATGGGTTCAGAAAAAACATTTCAGTCATTAATATTACGGTAATTACTTTGATGAATATGCTACGTAGTCAAAAGTCACTGAAAACTTTGGACTTTTTGATTTTAGTTTAAAATTTTTAGAGAAATATGTAACGCCTTGTTCAGTAATTGTGGACATGTAAGACACATTTTTGAATTTTCATTTTCTAGTGCATTTTCAGTCGCAAGAGCATTTTAAGGAACAACAACAAAATAATCAAAAAAATATTTTTCATCAGCCCCTGTTAGTTAAGGAATTCAAAATGTATTTTCACCCTCCTTATCGCGTGCCTTCATGGCGTAACTGGATATCACGTCCGACAGGGAATTAGAAGATCCAGCTGGTAATTAGGAAGTTCTGACGAGGATACTGCGAACGTTTTAAGTTTCTGTCGTCGAAAAATTCTAAGATTCAACAAGTGGGACCCGATTCGTCATCACGAGAACTGGGCAACTGGAATCGTCCATTAAAAGGAAGATCATATAAGGGATTTTCCCCTTCTTTACCATTGTCCGTGTGGCGTAACTGAATAGCACATCCGGATGGCAATCAGAAGGTCTGGTGTTCGAATCTCGTGGAGAATTGCATATTTTTCACGTATCCTGCATCGATAAAGTTAAGTCATTATAATTCTCATATGCATAAGTGCAATCAATCAAATGTGCAAATGCAAAGCATAGATGTACACAGTGCAGCAGAATTATCCGTGCATACAATCTCCAATACCTATGTACAGCAGATGCAGCCACAGTCCTCAAGATGCTTATTGCCATAATAATCCTCATATGTGCAAGTGCAGACAGTCAAATGTGCAAATGTGAGGCTAAGATGTACATGTTAAAATGTACAGACGTATACATAAGCACAACGTGTAAATACAAGTTCAATGTAAATGCACAAGAATACAATTTCTACAGTAAGCGTGACAATGACAATACAAATGAACAGTAAGGTATGCAGTAACACTGTTTACGTTAATTTTGCAATATGTATAGCGTACATCCACGGCTAATTATAACGTTGGCAATGTATAATAGCCATATCTAATGTACATCTTAGTGCACATAAGCACAGCATACAAACTGCAAATAAGTTCTGGTTTGTAAACCTTTTACTCCTGGAAATATAGCACAAGATTCTGTAAGCACTTCAGCACTAATATGTATGCATGCCATGTTATATATGTATGTAAATGTAAATTTAATGTTTAATGTATAAGGTTAAAATTTCTAATGTAACTATGATAGTGATATTGTAATAGTATCGTAGGGTACGCAGTAACGTTGTTTATGCTAAGTATGCAATTTGTTTAGTGCATATCTGAAGTAAATTATAGCGTAAGTAATGTGTAATAGCAATGTATAATGCACATAAGCACAGCACGCAATACCGTAAATACGTTCTGTAAATAAGTTCTTCAGGTAATATACTGCAAGATTCTGTAGGCAATAATCTGTATGCATGTCATGAGTATAATGTATGTTCAGATGTATGACACAAGATTAATGCGTAAATTTAATTATAGTGTTTAATGCGTAAGATTAAATTTCTAATGCAAATATGACAGTGAAATGTAAATGTACTGTAGCATTGTTTATGTTAATTTTGCAATATGTGTAGTGTATATCCTCAGTTAATTGTAACGTAAGTAATGTAACTCAATGCAAGTTTATGTATATATTTAGGTAATCTTATGTATGTATGTTACGTCACATATGTCTGTTTACTACCAGATATGTTCTCCCATGTAACCTGAAGCTACAGCACTGTAAGCCTATGTAAGCAATGCCATTGTTTTACAACACACTCTGCCACTAGCCCTTGTATGGCCATGTATCTATTGACTCTGAACTTAAAGAATGCTGGGCCCGGGCAGTTGGGTGGGAGTGCAATCCCGGGACATTTTTGGTCTGTTCGACTGCCCACCAGATGTTCCGGGAGCTGGGTCTGGGCACCATGTGCGAGGCCTACGTGTGGCCAAACCATCTGGCCTGCTCTAGATAATGGTTGACGTAGGGCTATACTGATTAATCGTTATGGTAAAGGGACAGTGCCCACGTTCACCGTCACTTATCGATAAAGCTAATGACTCTACAAATTATAAGTAACTTTCTAAAAGACTTATATGTTTGCGCAATATTCATACGCATTTTCGCGAAAAGAATTACAATTTGTCTTTTTTCTTGATTTATAGAACAGTACTTTCCATTAAGTTATTTCGCCTAGTATTACGCAAATAAGCACAAAAACTTGTTTGATGTGAAAATGAACAAAGGTTAAATTAATTACGCAAAACGCAGTTTCTGGAAAATTTCTTATGATTTCTCTATGCACAGAACATAAACGCAATAAATCTCATTATGCCATCGGTATCTTTCTAAATTTGAGACAGGAATTTCCATGTATATTTCCGTATATATTTGGCTATTAAATTATGAAAAGAAAACAAAAACTGATATTTGCCCTCACGCTCAGACTAAATTATTTTGTTTGCACGCTATCGCATCGAACATTTATTTAAAATTTCCATCTCAAATTCATATATTTCATATCACATTTCAATATTTGTCTTAAGTATTGTCATGGGTCTTTCAAATTTTGTTAGATTTAGTTGAAACTTCTTTCCAAAAGTTTTTTCCTATGCGAAAAGATAACTGAAACTTTAAAAGAAATCTTAATACGTTTATTAATTTAAGAAATTACGAAAACACATTACTTAATTAATTATTGCTTTTAATAAAATACATGTGAACATCGCAGACAACATTTAGAATGTATTCTGAACGGTAAAGGTCACTTCCTGGTTTTTACGACGCAGAATATTAAAACATATTTGTGACTTCATGTTCATGTCCCGTGCTATAAATATTTTACATAAAGAACTATACCGGAAATACGTTACCATAAATTATCGGTTTGAACTAGTTAATAGTACAGTACTAGTAAATCTCTCATAAATATAAGAATTACTTACATACATCAATTTCCTTACATTATCAAGTAAGAAAAGCATGTATGATGAATCACGAATAAGAATTCATTACACATTAACAAGCTGCGAATCTCAGATATAAGGTCAGTTACACATTAAAATTAAAATCTATGTTTTGAGTGCAGCAATTATTGGCTACTATACGTTTAAACATTTGAGATGCAATAAACTCACGAATATTTATAACAAAGTAATTTTCACTTTAGAAACCCATTTAAAAATTACGATATTAATTTTTAAATGTCGCTACATATTTGAGACTGGAGAACGGAGAAATCGACTGCGCTCTTTCAAATATTTGAACCACGGCAGTGTTTGATAGCCTCGAGTGATAACCACTTACGGTGAAGAGAAAAGTCATTTTTAATTTTCTAATTCTTTTCATTTGAACCCACCTAAAATACGACTGGTGACAGGCACGAAATCCAGTTAGTTGATCCAATCCAGAGGTGACGAATTATAGTACAACAATTTTTTAATCGGATAGAATGTATTAGTCTCAAACCTATGAACTGTGATTTACCAACTACAGATATGCAATCACAGCGATTCGAACCATGAATCATTTATTGCATTACGTGATAATCACTTACACCTGTACAGGCATTCGGTTATTTCAAGCAGGAGACATGAAAAATGAGCAGTGCCCTCGCAGGGACTCGACCTCTCGAATACGCGCCAAGTGTGCTGGCCATTACACCACGAAGGCATGCTAAGAAGGCAAGGAGAAATACCTTATACACCTAACTGACAATTAAAATGTAAACATTTCAGTTATTAGTGTTATTAGTTCGTAAGTGTAAGAAAAGTTTTGCCACTCAATTTTCTAAGTGATAATCGCTTATAATGCGTGATAATCACAGACACCTAACTGACAATTAAATGCCCTTCGTAGCATTTTTATTTGCCTAATTATTTACAGATTAAAATGTAAACATTCCAGTTTAAAGTATTACAAAAATATTTTTGATAGCCAATAAGTAACAAAGCAGTTTTATTTATATCTATCGTTCTTGCAGCAAGAAAAGTTTCACACAAAGGATTTTGTATTTAGTTGGCTATCTTTAGTTTAATTGTAACTGAAATTGTTTTCTTCCCCGTGCAATGCAGCCCCTGATGAGTTTTAAGAGAAAGCTACGCCGAAAAAGTAAAAATACAGGAGCACGCGCATTTAATAAATAAATATCTCTTAATTTATATTCAAATTGAAAAAATGTAATTGACTTCTGTGTTAGCTGTGACCGTAATTCTACTCTTTGCTTTCCAGAAATTTCGAGAGAACTGAAATTACCAGAACATTCTCGTTCACGATTAAAAACTTTAAAAAGCCGGAGAGAAACATCATTCCAGTTGTTTACTTTGTTGTGAAGTGTTGCGAATTTGCGGTGAGATCGGATTAGCTTTCACTGCGCTGTGGATTGTGTTCTATTTAATGCTTTATTAGATTAAAATTTAGCTACTGATTATATTGCGTGATACTGTGATTTTGTACGAATATCTTTGAGCAAAAATGCAGCGTTTTTGTTGTATTTCTTGCGATAAGAATAAATTTTGTTAACTTTTTACGGAGCTTGTGCATTCAGTTTATTACGAAACAATACGCACGCAGCAATACGTCATCGCGTTGCTCAAGTTTAATTTCATAGTATAAAGAAACTAATTATTCAGCTCTGTCAGAATCACATCAAGAATGTTTATCCAATCATTATTGTTTGCAGAATCTCTACCCACTTGAAGAGGAAAATCATTATCGAATGACTAACTTCTCTGACGACTGGAGTCAATTACCACAAAGGAATAGGGTTACAGTAAACGGAATAATTACCCAGGAAGGAAGAGGGCAACACTATATACTACATTCATTAAACGTTTCGAGAGTACTCATGATATTTAAAGTTTGAAACGGCAAGGGTCATTTACCAGGAAGAAATATGTCCATAGAGCATATAAGACCACTGAACCTTTCAGAGTAACTCATGAGATGAAAGGTTCAAAACAGCAGAGGTAGGAAACACATCAAACACAGTTTACTGTACTAGACTTTAACTTATCATAGCGTGTTTCATAAGTGTTAAGGAAATCAAATTCTGCAGTACGAAAAAGTCAAAACTGTAGATTGGGCTTGCTGTAGCCCTGCTCAGATAAGTGGAAAGGATACAATTCACAATAGCACATGTCGTCGCTAATTTCAGGAATTCGGGATGGAGGCGTTTAATATAGAAATCCGATTCTCAACCGGTGGTATGCGTACGACCGGTGGTACGTAAGAGAAAAACAGGTGGCACGTAAAGAAACAAAGTGTTTTTAACTATTAAATTCAAAAATTAAATACCCTAACAACCTGTTTAATTTTTTCCCTTGCATTCGTAAATTTATGCGATCTGAGCTTTGTTTAAGGTCAATAGACACTCATAGACTTTAACAAAATAATCCGTTTTTATTTTCGCAGATATCCTTTTGCCACAGACATAACAAAATCTGTCATAAATGATATTTTTAAAAGGAGTTATAGAAATGGATGTTGCATTTAATAAGAAATAAAAGTAAGTTCGTATACAAAGATAATAGTATTCCATTAATTCTTTTGGAGTTGTTCGATTTATTAGCACGTCTACACTTTATTCGCCACCATTTCTGAGCTCTTATCAATATTTTCAATTAGAATCATTTTTCACGCAGATTTGCTATCTCCAACAGCAGGTATTTTGTCTTCTTGTTACCTCGTATTCTTTAAGTTTCTACGCGATTTGAGAATATCGTCGCTTTTGTACTTAAATATTTATGAAAAAATAATAAAACAAACCAAATTTTCAAAATGGAAAAACAGCTAGGATTGACTAAGCGAAAAAGTGATGTTCACATTTGATGGATACAGGACAATCTTCTAGCACTTAAGTATATTGAAACGAAATATATTTATCACTTGGGTTTTTACATGGGATGGAGAGAAAATGGACCCTCAACATCAATATATTGTTTGCGGTGAACTATTACACAATCAAAGAATAAAACTATCATTTCTTAACAGACATCTTGAATCTGTTAAGATTCAAGATGTCTGTTATCTGAAGAATCTTCAGATAACAGAATCATAGATATCTGAATTCTTCAGATATCTGAATCTGAAGAATATTTTAAGAGGAAATTATCGGAATTCAAAAATAGTAAACAAGTAGTGAATGGTTTTGTTACTTGCGAGAAAGTGAAAAGGCTTTGGAAGCTAGTTACCTAGAAAGCCTAAGCATTACTAAGACTCAGCAGGCTCACACTACTGGAGAAAATCTTGTACTACCAGAGCTAAAGATATTGTTTCAACGAAAAAGTGGCTAATTAACTTACCAATATTCCGTTATCAAATTATACAGTAATTTGACGTATTCATGAAATGGCTAATTCCGTAAAAGAGACACACATTTAAAAAATAAAACACAGTGAATATTTCGCATTGTAGTTGTATAAAAGTAATGATATAACGAATTTTGTTCAATTATTAGTTTACATAAATTTCGAAGAAGATAAACGAATTGCCAATTGGCATTTATTTTCTGAATCTAATCATTATACAGTAACTGCAAATGAAATTTTCAAAGTACAATGCTGGCTACCGTAAATGCAACACACTGAAGGAAGCATGCAAATAACATGAAATCTACAACATGCATTAGCGGAGGTGAGATATGCAAATGATTAGAATTTCAGCACAGACGCACATCAGGCGCGTCTGTGACGCCACTTCAAAGCGCTATTTAACGCTTGGAGTTTTCGACGGTTTAAAGTTCGGCAATTGTGTTTTTTTCAATAAAAAAACGATCAATTATGCCTCGTAGTAAACAGCGATCATCATTTGATCAAGTATCTGAGTTCAACAGAGGAAGGATAGTGGCTTACCCAGAGTGTGGATTATCTTTCAGGTAAATCGGTAGTCGTGTTGATTCTCGAAACCGATAACTGTAATGCGAATATGTGACCGTTGGATGCCAGAAGGTACGACGGACCGACGTGTTCGATCGCATCCACCTCAGTGCACCACTTCACGTGATGACGAACACTCTGCGCATGGCAGTGACGCATCGCTCAGTCACATCACGAAACATAGCACAGCACATTCAGTCTATAACGCATCATCCAGTGTCTGTGCGTACCATTCAACGCCGTTTACAGCAGAATGGTCTGTCTGCAACACGTCCATTGCTTCGTATACCCTTGACGCAGATCCACAGACGTCTCCGCCGCCAATAGTGTGATGAAAGAAGGATGTGGTCGGCAGAATGGAATGAAATTGTCTTTACTGACGAGTCACGCTTCTGTCTGGAACACCACGATGGTCGGATTCGTGTCTGAGGACACCGTGGAGAGAGGATGTTGAACAGCTGCGTTATGCATCGCCACACTGGTCCTGCACCGGGTATTATGGTATGGGGCGGTACTGGATATCACTTTCGCACTCCTATAGTACGCATTGCCGGTACTGTAAACAGCCAGGACTGCATCTCAGAGGTGTTGGAGCCAGTTGTCCTTCCTTACCTTCAGGGCTTGCCCACAGCCATATTTCAACAGGATAATGCGCGCCCACAGGTGGCACGCATTGTCCAAGTGTTCTTCGTCAATCGCCAGATTGAATTGCTTCCCTGGCCGGCTCGCTCTCCGGATCTTTCGCCGATAGAAAACATGTGGTCCATGGTTCTTGAACGATTGACCCAGATTACATCCCAAGCTGCCACATCAGATCAACTTTGGCAACGTGTGGAAGCTGCTTCTTCTGTTGTACCCCAAGAACACATCCAAAGTCTCTTTGAATCAATGCCGAGGCGTGTGGCAGCGGTGATCTCCAACAATGGCGGCTAGTCTGGCGACTGATTCTGGAAGGAACCACACTTCACAGAAGTCTATAAATTTAATCATTTGATACTTGAATCTCCAACAGGCGGCTAGTCTGGCGACTGATTCTGGAAGGAACCACACTTCACAGAAGTCTATAAATTTAATCATTTGATACTTGGTCAACATGTTATCTAATAAATAAATTTTGTTGTGTTATCTCTTTTCTTTCTTGGTGTTGCAATTTTGGTGGCCAGCAGTTTAATTGAGAATTTTATGCCTGAGAATGATATTCCTTGGAATAAGTGCATTGTTGTATGCAGAGACGGAACTCGGGGTTTAACAGGAAAACATTCCGGTGTTATTTCTCAAATAAAGTCCCATCTGAAATTAAATTTATCTACTGCTCCATTCATCGTGATCCCGAAAACATGAAAATCATTTTGAATCAAGCTGTGTAAATTGTTAATTTTATTAAAAGCCGAGCTTCAAATTCAAGAATATTGCTACGTTCGTGCGGATTCGTAATAGACTGAATGCACACAGATCCGATGATAGGTTAATAAAATTTATTTTATTAAAAGAAACACTTCAATGTCCTGGAATTTTCCAAAGAAATACTCGCGCAGGTTTTCACAGTATCACAGAGTACAATCAGTATTTACACTTTAAACTACTAAGAACGTTATACACAATGTCATGCAAAGCCCATCTAAAGAGAAAGCTAATCGAGACATGTCTCCGATCTCACGTTGAACTAACAACTCGCAGCAACAACCGAGTGCAGATGCTCTCTTCGGTCTTATGTAGTTTTCAACTGTCTGCCAAGATATTTCTAGAACTTTTTACTTCTTGAAATTACTGAAAAGCAATATGAGGTTCGAATTACAATTACAGTTTATATAGTGGTGAATTACATTTATTCAATTACAATATCTATTATGGTGCTACAAAGACCGGACCCAAATGTCACCAAATGATCGTCAAGTTTGGCGACTTTTGGGGACAAAATAAGTCGCCAAAACCATTGTCAGCTTGGCGATATCTTGCCAGATTACCGAGATACCCATTTACTCCATGTTAAATGGACTTGCTCCAGTATTCTTACCTTTCCGGCGATTCTTACCTTTCCCCTTGAAAATTTTCGCTTTACGTTACACAGAAAAATACAATTTTACACATAATTACACTAATATAATCCATCTATATGCAAAATACATAACATTATTTAAGATTTTATGTAAAGAGATCGGCAATAAACATGAAGTGCTTTTGCTACATTCCGAAGTAAGGTAATTTAGCTAGAGGCAAAGTTTTAAACTTCGATCCGAAATTCAAATTCGAATTGCAAAAATGTTCTTTTAGTGAATTATGGCTGACACATTTTTAGCTGATATTTTTGGAAAGTGAAGTGAATTAAATTTAGGATTATCAGGACAAAGTGTTAATTTGTTTACAACCAGACATAAAATAAATGCAATAATAAAAAAAAACTCGAGCTAATAATCAAATAATTGGATAGCAATATTTCAAACTTTTAGCCCCTTTTAGAAATTTTTCTAACCGAAAATAAGTTGAAAATACATCCGACATTAAAAATCATTGTGTTTCACTGATAAATAATTTCAACGTGTATTTTCCTGAGGATTATGAAAAAGATAACTGGATTAGAACTCCATTTTGTTCAAATGTACCTTAAATCTCATCTTGTGAAGAAAAAGAACAATTGATGGAAATTTCCTGTGATCGAACTTTAACTGAAGATTTTAAAAATAACACATTTGTTAACTTTTGGCCGAAAAAAATAATTTACAGGCATTTCAAATAAAGCTATTAAATTTTTATTGCCTTTTCGCACAACCTGTTTGTGTGAACAAGGATTTTCTTCCATGTTATATTCGAAAAATAAATACAGAACAAAACAAAAAACTAAGAGAAATAAGACCCGAGTAAAAGAAATTGAGCTGGCTTAAACAGGTCAAAATTTCGCACTAAATTTTAGAATTAAATATTGTAACTTAAATTTTACTAATTAAAATGGTAACCAATTTTTAGTTGAATATTTTTTATGTGTGCATATTTAATGCAAATAGCTAATAGGTTGTGCAAATTGGCAGTATGTATGTATATATATATATATATATGTATTTAATATTATTATTGAGAAACTGCAAAATAATTGTAAAATGTGGTACTTAAAGTTAATGTGGTGCTTAAATTTTTCCAATTTTGGTTTAGATGCTACGCGTTAGTCAATAGGTTGAGAACCCGCTGCTCTAGATTTTTTATGATGACGCTGTGGACAATTAACAAACAACATTCAACTCTCGACAAGCAAGCGCAAACATGTCGAAACACACGAGAACTGTTGGAAGACGTTTGAAAACATCTATATTCATCAAGAAATTCTATCAGAAGATTCCACCTCAGCTTTCTCAGAAACAACAGAATCATTTTAGCAAAGAATCTTAATAAAGAATGTTTATAGTTATTGGGTCGTAAGAAGAAGCTCTGAAAGACTATGAGCAGAGCTGCAACACTTCACCATTAGCCTCAGATGGAGGATTGCATCCCATAAAGATATCGTTAAGTGCATGAAAGAAAATGAAAAGAATAATTTACTAGCATTGAATTAAATCGTAAATGCATGGCTTTTACTGCTCGCAGTTGGGCAAGCTAAGAAACTAAACTGACATCTAAGCGGAAGTTACTAGTCAAGACGAGGTTTTTCATCTTGTGAAGATGATGATGTCCAAATGAAGATAATATTTTTTGTTTGTCACAAAGCTTTGTTCTCTTACCTTTTTAACAGAAGACCTCACGCTGGGTTAATCATTTACATTTAGTAAAAATTACTGGACTTTGGATGGAAAGGCTTACCGGGCAGAACAATTTGCGCGTGACTTAATTAAAAAGGAAGAATTCTGCTAAGGTCTGCAAAACAGAAAAACAAGGTTTAAGGAAAAAACTGGGGACGGTTTAATATCTCACGCAACATTATTCAAGATAACTGACAAATATTTTATTTATGATGTTTGCATATATTTTTATGAGGAACGTTATTTTAAAATTAAATATTCCGTGTTTAGAAGCAAAAACAAGAAGTAGAAGTTCTATAAAAACTGGCAATTTATGAAGCAAAAGAATGACTAAAGCTGAGTTGTAAAATGTCACGTAGTTTAACGAGCAAAATCTAGATATTTCTGAGTTCAAAACAGATGAAATTTTATTATTAAACCAAAATATTCATCAACGTTAAAAATAAATTTAAACGAGAAGAAATATGAGGTAAATAACATCTGGACCTTGAAGTAGAGTATTTATTTATTTTGTACTTCAAAACACGATAACCTAGAAATAATTCCCTAGCGTATAAATAGATACACAAATAAATAGCATAATACCCTCATGCGTAAATAGATTCTATGCAATTATAAGCCACGTTAAAGAAACAAACTGAAAGCATAATAAAAAAGGTCTACACTTTTTCGTTGACCGCGCCCTTCGCGTGCAGACGATGGAAGTAGGTCTAACGCTTACCATAATCTCTTTGCTTTCATTCATTCTTGTCTGTGTCATTTAGATGTGCTGAGAAAGAATTGGTTTGACAAATATCGTTCGTAACGGGCTTTGTCAAACCAAAGGGAGGGGGGAGTTCAAAAATGACGCATCACCTGAAAAGTTTTCTGTAATTAGGTGCGTAGATGATTTTTTTCCCAGAAGTTATATACCTTTTTTTTTAAATGTTTTTGTAAAATTCTTCAATTACATACTTTCAATAGTGTCAAAAATAGAGTTAACAAAAGGAAATAAATATATTAAAAAAGTCCTTGAGTATGATGCTTTTTATTAATTTTTATTCAATCATTTATAACTTAAAAAAGATTTCGTCGACGCTATTCAAGTTTATTTCCTCATTTATTTATAGATGAGGACTTTCAGTAATTTAGATATTTTACGAATAGCAGTTTTTTGCTTTAACATTAGAATTACTCAGCATAAAATGTATATATTAAAGCTTTCCGCCACCTTCGCAGTTATCGAATAAATTTAAAATTTAACCCTTATAAAAATGTATTTCTTGTGTTTTTGCGTTAAGCAAACATAAATGCAAATACCATTTTGAAATAAAAAGCAAATATTAGGATGTGTCAGTCACTGATTCTCGTGTATAACTCGCGTTTTGGAATAAATATTATCTGCGATGTATAACGTAGAAAAAGTGCTTTAAATATTTAATGAGAAGTATTCATGGCAGTAATAAAACAGCTTAGAAAATAGTGTTTTAAGAATCAGAACCTAATTAATAAATCTTTAGACGATTTTGTTAGTTTTAAGGAAAAAATTCCCATTTTTCAAATCTACCTCCTTTTCCAAGCATGACATTTAGTATCAGAATATAATTGAAATTTTTAAATAATTTTATTTTATTTACAAACAGGCTAACGATGATATTCAAGATTTATATAAAAACGTATACCAATTAAATACACTGGTGAAATAAATTAAGATAATTTTCATATTTGATCTACGATCTCCAGAACTACTGGACGGATTTTAATCAAATTTGGTGTGAACATAGGTTGATATAATATAAGCAAAATAATTCAACAATTATAATAGACACACACGCATGGGATATTACGCTCATGGGAGTCTGAAGGTCTGAAACAGCGGTTGCAGAAGACACAAAAGAAATGGATTAAAGAGGGTATGATCCCCTCTTACAGCCATACAGGCTTCGCAGAGTGATGTCATACTGGAAATAAGACAGTTCATTAGTGCCTGTGGCAATTAGTCCCACTCATTCAGCAAAGCTGCTTTCAGTTCCTGGATGGTTCTCGGAGGGGGGTTGAGAGTTGCAACTGCTCTTCCCCAGAGCATCCCAGACATGCTCTATAGGGTTGAGGTCTGGAGACCTGGCTGGCTAATCCATCCGGCGAATATCCTCACTCTCGAGAAATTCGTCGACCAGAAGAGCTCTATGTGGCCTCGCGTTATCGCCCCGTAAGACGAACTCGGGGCCTACTGCACCCCGGAAAAGGCGAACATAGGGTTCACAGATCTCATTTCTATACCTCACACCAGACACAGAGCCACTGTCAAAGACGTGGAGAGTTGTGCAGACATCCAGCATGATGCCTGCCCAGACCATTACACAGTCACCGGCATAATTTTTTATTTCGAGGACATTGAAGGGTAGGTAGCGGGTCCCTGGCTCTCTTCATATGAAAGTACAGCGAGAATCGGTGCTTAGGATAAAACGGGATTCATCGGTGACCAGAACTGTCGTCCATTGCTCCGTACTCCAATAACTACGCTGCCTGCACCATTCTAATCGGACTCTCCTGTCCGTAGACGCGATCGGGACGTAAGCAGCCGGTCTTCTAGCAAACAACCCTCTCTCATGCAGTCTTTTGGAAACAGTCACCCTTTTTACACGGGTTCCTGTGGCTGCATACAGGTTCCGAGAGAGCTCTGAAGCTGTAGCCCTTCTGTTAAGCCTCGTTAAAATGGACAAATAGCGATCTCCTCTGGCCGTTATGGCTCTTGGACGACCCTGCCCAGGCTTTCTCTCGATGGATTCATCATCCTGGAACTGTTTATATATATTACGCACGACGGTGAGCGTTAAATTAAACTTTCTGCATGTCTGGACTTGCGATTGGCCTGCCTCTAGCCTCCTCCCAATTCGCCACCTCATTCCATCATCTAAACGTTGGTGGTTACTCATTTTTACTGTTCCGATGTGAAATTAACCGATTGCTGCATGATTAACGCCAAGAAATTCGCCGAGGTGGGGGTGCTATCGAACGCTGTTCGTCTTATGCTCCACGCGCTTATAAAGCTTGTTTTTCTGCTGGCTCCGCCTACACAAACGTGTACGCTTATGTGCTTGCCGTTGGATTTTTATCTAGAAGCAATGGTGTTTCCTTCAGTTCAGTTGTTTTCATGCAATTCGATAAAATATGGAAAGTCTTAATTTATTTCACCAGTGTAGATGCATATATATGTGTACCTATATTTCTTGGAATGTTCTGTAATTTAACCAGTTCACCGTTCTGAAAATCGCAAACATTTCGTGCCATTTTTCTCCTCACAAAGTTGAAATTTTTGTGTCTAAAACTGGCCTCAGAATATTTCTTTCCCCCTTTCACCAGCTGTGAAAACCTATTTAAAAGTTCTATTCAAATCAGATTGAACCGCGTACCCGTCACACTGAAGGACGCTGAATAACGACCCCCTAATGAGGACCATTAAACAGAAAGACTACTGTATTCCTTAGATCAGATATTTTCCCCTTTGCCTCACTTCCTACACCCAAATCTATTGCAATCTGTTACAATGTACTGATTTTACAAGTGTATTAGCTAGTAGTGCTTATTTAAAATATGCTTGAATTGTGTTTTATTATTTTCTTGATGCACTGTAGTAAAAATTGTGATCCGTATATTTTTATATATTTAATTAAAAGATTTAATTCCTTTATGTGAAAAAAAATCTTCCTTTAGCTTAGATTTTTAAGGTTCTTTTTAAAAATTGCAATTTTTTAATTTAGAGGGTTTTTGCTTTCAGTTTATTGTACTTTTTCTACAGCAAAGAAAGTTTTGATTATGTGAAGCACCTACACTCACGTTTGTGAAAATTGCAACACCATGAAGGACTTACGCGAGTGAGCTGAAATTTTCAGGAAATGCAAAGTAGCGCATGATATGCAAATGATTAGAATTGCAAATCCGTAGCGCATGCGTATGCTGAGCAGCGCCCTCTGAACGGCTGATGGATCCGAATAAATAGACGGCTGTAGCGAGGCGTGTATGGTTATCGGTGGTTATCTGCTAGTGGTAAACGTTAACTCAATCTGTACTTATGCCTCGTCGACGAAAGAGAGCGAGATTTGAACAACTTACAGAGTTTGAACGAGGGAGAATCATCGGCCTTCGTGAAGCTGGATTGTCGTATCGTGCAGTAGCCT
>KK121867.1:7695-57227 GCA_000611955.2 Stegodyphus mimosarum
AAAAGGGAGGACAGCTGCATGCTCTAGCAGTCCTATTTACAAAATTTCAATGTTCTGAAGCTAATCGTTTTTGAGTTACGCGAGATACATACATACAGATGCCACGAAAAATATTTTTTTGAATTCATTTTAAATTAGTTTTATAATTCGTTTTGAGAAAAAGAGTCCTTTATTCTGTCCTTACGTACAGATGTTATTCAAAAACATCGTTAAATTGCATTCAATAGCGGTCAAAATGGACATTTTCGTTGAAATATGGCACTCGGAATTTTCTGTGATTACAATACTTCCTTGTACGAAGTAAATTCGAAGTGTATTGGATTCCAGGAATAATTTATTAACCTTAATCGGAGTAATCAACTGTGGGGCATTACTTTTAAATGAAAATGATAATTCTTCCAGAAGGTTTAATTAGAGAACGTCAGACAGAGAAGATGATTGTTCCCAGACATAATATTAATAAAAATGTGGAAGCTTCAACGGTAGCTCAAAAGGGTTTGCTAAGTTTTTTTACGCTCTCGCTGAGCTCGCACTCTACCAGTCTGCTGTTGCACTCACTCCTGCTAACCCCTTCCCCCTCTTTTTAACTTTTTATTAAACATCATTTTCTTAGCACCAACGTCGTATACAGTCAAAAGAAAAATCACAAAATTTTTAACAGCAGCATTTGTTTAGAATTTCGGGTGCAGTGGTAAATGTTGACAAGCATTTTTCGACCTTTTTTTCAGTCTTTTTTCAATTCGTCATATTGACGTTCAGTTTTCTTAGTAAGATGGCTTACAAAACGTTTTTTGCTTTTTTATTATTAATGTTTTATTTGTTAACTTTATTTATTAACTACCATGTCCTTCGCACTTGCGCCACATAAAATTGAATTCAACAGCAAAGTCACAAAAATTTAAAAGCAGGATATCTTTAGAATTTTCGATAAACAGTCTCGCACGCTGGAGATAAAAATGTTTTGTTCTGTGCAGTGTTGCCACTGCTGACTTTCAAATCATAGAGTTTTTTAACAAAAAATCCATTAAAATTTTATAAAATATGAAATAGATAATAAACAATTTCGAAATTCAAAATTCACAAGTGCACAGATGGAGGACTACGTTATTCTAAATTCGCTCTAGGTAACGCATTTTTTCGCAGTGCGAGACATATATATACATTCATGCAGATTCTTTATTATTTAATTTCTTTAAAAATAATACAAGGAAATAATAATGGGTGGAAGCAATTTGAAACATGATTCTCCGTTTATAGTGAACCGATGCAAAATCCTGTTTCGAGACTAATAGCCGCTTAGGGCTAAAATGTCAGATTTCATTTAGGTATCCCCACTATCTGTAGCTTTTAGTCACACAGTATACCATCAACCAGTTTTCTCTACCGTAGAAGCGAACAGAGGAAAGTTTAGTGGAACTCGATTTCTTCCTCGAGTCCTGGCCCAAAGGCTATAATCAATTATCGGTTCTGAGACACTTCATAATGAAATGACATAGATTTTTTTATTTGACACTGCATCTGCTCCGTCCAAAACGTTCAGAAAAATGAACTGTATGAGCATTCTGATTATCATATTCTAAATTTTAGAAGTTGTTCATAATCATTATACGAAAAGCTATAAAATGAGTATTTCTATGAACTTATTTTCTGTTTATCTCTGATTTTTCTTAATATTTGCTTGCCAGAAAAAATCGATGAGAGCATCCTTCATTTAATCGATATCGAAGACGGAAACGTGGCACTATTTAATTTATAAACAGACGCCGCCACGGAACACACAAAGGAATCTTGCACCTGCGAAAAGATTATTTAATAACGATATTTTTTTCGTCCGTTATATTATTGTTTTTTTATTTTCGTCTTTCGCTTCCTTTATCCAATCAAAGCGTTAATCTGTTTTTCATCAAGGAAGGCAGGTTAAAAAAAAGGAAAATGGGGTTTATAAAAGTGAAAAATAAAAGCAAAGTTTTGACGCGTTTCTCTGGAATCGTGAAATACAAGCCCACCACGTGTCTCGACATGTTTGACCAGCAATGTAACATCAAAAAGGCCGCTATAAAAAACATATGACTTGTTCCAGCTATGGCAGCTCTTCTACGTTATAATTTACACGTTCGCTTCGAAACACCATACGGGCTTTGATCGACTGATTAAGGAACATTTTAAGATACCATGATGTTTTTTTTTTTTGTGTGTGCGTTGTAAATGACCTGTTGAAAGCTGGATCTTGGCTTTGAATGGAACCCTTAAAAGAATTTAGAATTTGTATTATAATGGACGAATTTTCAGTAGCAACTCGTTTAAAAAATTACCGAGTTTCTGTAATCCAATGATTTACGCATTGAATGAAGATGAAACTAAAATCATCCAGTCATGTTAAAAGTTCAGTTAACAGAAGAAAATGTATAATCTGACTAGAATATTATTATCTCTGCCTGCATAAAATAATAGGATTATTAACATATGTTAAAGCAGATTCAAATTTATAAACGCGAAACGTGTTTCCACAATATTGACATCGGAATGAGAAAATAGAAGAATTAAAAAGTAGAGAATTAATCCAGCTTTAAAGTTGTATGTACATTTTGAGACTTGGCAATAAGATTAAAGGAAATTAAATAATGAATAAATGATATTAAATAAAAATTAAACGAAGCGGAGCAATCATTTTATTCTTTTATTTCACAACGTAACTCAAACTTTGAGCTACAATGAGCAGCACAATTAATACAATAAAACATGAAATTAATCAAAAACTTCCACAGTGCTTCAGTTAACAACATTGTTAACATTGATAATAATGTCTAAAACATAATTTGAGCCAAATTTAATGCTGAAACTAATAAGCAAGCCTGCCAGATGAGGGAGCTGTGGTCAAAGCAAAATCTATAAGCCCTATGTACATCTGAAAAGAAAATGCATAAATCGTTTCAATATGAATGTAATCAGTTCCTTCTTTCCAAGCAAAAACCCATTCGTAATTTTTTTTTTTAGCCAGACCAGGAAGTAAAAACTTTTGGCATTTCATGTCAATACCTATACGTATGACGTCATGATTTAAATATAATATAACAACTTTTTCTCAATATCAATAAAATAATTAACGTAGCAATAACATACCATGTCAGTTATCCTAACCTGAAACAAAGATGTTGCCAGCAGCAACAATTTATTTAATATGCTGACATTAACGAAAAATTTTCGTCATACAATGACGTCACATGCAATCGCGTGCTTTCTTCAGCGTCAGAGTATGACATTATGTAATAATAATATATTTAATGTTTTGCAATGCTACTTTTATTTCATACTAGCCGCTCTGCGCCCATCCTTCGTCTGCCTTTTAAGTGTACCGGAAAAATGCCTAAAGAGAACACCAAACATTAAATTTGAAAACAGCACAGAATTTTACTCTGCAGAACAATTTTATCGAAAAAGAAACAAACAACAACGGAAAAAAATTCAGTTAAAAATGCATTACCTATAAAAAGCATACAATGAAATAAGCAATATCCCTTAATACAAATATTAATTATCCTAATAAATAAATTAACCAACTTCCCGCTGCTTTCTCTAGACAAACGTCCAGTATCCAAGAGAAACATTAAGTTTAAAAACTGCACAGAATTATCGCCCTCATTTTTCCGGTTGGCAATAGTGCTGATATCAGCAACAATGGCTGCGTGCCATTGTTGTTCATATAATGTGAGAAAATCATCAATTTGATACTATTTCATAAAAAAAAACCCTCATTCGAATTTTGAAAAATTGATGTGCACTGGCTCTTGTCTAGATGCATCCTGTGTACCAGATTTCATAGGTATGGGTCTATTAGCTTACGCGCAGTACGAATGAAAGGGCACCTACACACACAGAAAGACTCGTCCTTTTAAATATAGATATATACATTAATTAAACAATTTACCTTTGCAAAAAGAAACAATCTTTCAATTTCTTAAACTGTTCAATAGAGTGAAATCTCGCTTTGCTATAGCCCATTATGTCTTAAAATGACGCGATTTCGTAAAAAAACAAAACATTTCGCGCAGAATTTTACTCTGCAGGACAACTTTATCAAAAAAGAAATCAATAAAAATGTATTATATATATAAAAAAGGACAATGAAATATGCAGTATCCCTTAATACAAATATTACATATCCTAATAAATAAATTAACCAACTTCCCTTTGCAAAATCTTAAGAACTCAAATGGTATAAACAGATTAAGAACTTAAACAGATTAAAAAATATCATGCAAAATTTTTTTATAATTAAAATTATATATAATTAAAACATAATATTACAATGAAATAAGCAATATCCCTTGATACAAATGTTAATTATCCTAATAAAGTAATTAAACAATTTGCCGTTGCAAAAAGAAACAACTTTTTAATTTCTTAAACTTTTCAGTCTCTTAAAAACAGTAACATAAGAAATACGATGAAAAATTGTTGCCAAACCGAAATTTTTAAAAGAATGAAACTATTCAAAATGATGCAATTTCATCAAAAATCTATCAACAACAATAAGAAAGGAAAATTGTTGCCAAAACTACATTTTAAATTATCTGAGATGTGAGAAGTGTATTCGGAAGCTTCATTTTAAAAAATTTAAAAAAAATACAAAATATTATTATTTTTCCAAAATTCTTTTTTTAAAAGGAGTCGAAAGGATTAAAGTTCAACGTAAGGATTAAAGTTCAACGAAACGATCAAATTTCCGCCGAAAAGGTGTTAAGCTCAGCTTCCTAAATAAATTCGTATTTAATCGATTTATTGAAATACGAAATTTATTTTAAGTTCGTAAAATAGCTAAGTGTCTACGCTTCACGACGATGTAAAAATGAAATGTATAGAGTAATATCTCGCTTTCCTGTAGCCCATTATGTCTCAAAATGACGCGATTTGGTCACAAAACATAAAATAAAAAAATTCGAATTCGAATTTCGAAAAAATCGCTTCGAGGTGCACTGGCTCTTGTGTAGATACACCTATGTACCAAATTTCGTGGCCCTGGGTCTATTAGCTTACTCGCAACACGAACGAAAGACACACACACACGCACGCACACGCACGCGCGCACGCACGCACGCACGCGCACACGCGCACGCACACACACACACACACACACACACACACACACACACACACACACACACACACTCTTTGTTTTATTATATGTAGAGATTTTGTAAAACTTACAAATTTTTTATTTACAAACTCTACGATTTGAAAGCGAGCATTGGCAACACTTTTCGAAATAAAGCATTTTTACATCCAGCGACATCCGAGACTGTTGCCACTCAGAAAAATGAGTGCGGAAATTAGCGATTTCAGAGTTTTTAATTAATATCTGGGCTGATTAAAGTCGTACAAGAATGGTCCTGAGATACCTCTCTCGAAACTCAACAACCCTCCGTTCAGGAGGAGCAAACAATCCTAGTAAGGCATAGGATGTGGTAAAACCATGTGATAGCTATCGAGCACTGAAGAAAGAAGCTAATAAAATTCAAGTTTGCTTACGAGTTCCTTGCAAGAGCTGAAACTAATAGGCAAGCCTGCACTGTTAGGAAGATTTTCATATTTTAAGGGCACAGAATTTTCGTCTACATCTTTCAGAGAGTTTCCTAAAGCTTCAGCTCCAAGAAAAGTAACAGTTGTTGTGTTTAAACCAAAAACAACAGTTCATTCTTTTTGGTTTGAACAAAACAATATACGCTGCCCGCACGTCAATTAAAGCATTCGTTATGTTTTGATAGGTAGTAATTCAATTTAGTGATTTTCAGAAGCTTGCTGCCATTTTGTTGCTTCGACTTAATTCCTCTAATCTTTCTGAGAAATTTCTGAGAAATATGTATCGTAACCTAACCTGTTCTAGTAAATTTCTACACTACCTACGTCATAATATCACCAGTGACGTGAATAATGTGTTCATGAGTGATGACCATCACCATGATTCCTCAGATACATAACTACATCCGGAAATCTTTGCATTGCTGGACTTGTTGGACTGTTGCTCTTTTATTTCAGTTATATCACAATGTAGCATGCATAAACCAATTTTCCCATTTTATTGCTTATTCCATCTACCTGGGTAATAAGCATATTAACGTAATATAAAAGATTCTACGATGTCAGTATGTTTCGAATTTTCTATGAAACAGAGATGAATAATAGTAATCTCGACGCATGAAATCATTTCAGTAGAAAGAAGCGTTAAGTAATATTTCATTTTGCAATTAAATACTTTCAACCAAAAGAATTTCTCATGTTTTTGTTATGGCATGGAGAAATTTTTGAAAAGCAAACTTTGACAAATAATTGCCTCTTAGAAATACTCCAAAGTCAATGACGATTCATTAAAACTCCAAGTTGTTTGATAAAACAGATTTATTACACTGTAAGCATATCGAAACTCAGTCTGTGCATCTTTAAACTATCACAAAAAGATGCGTTTCTTTTATCTCAAAAACAAAAGCATAACTTACTCTTAAACGAAAAAGAATAGAACAGCAATATCTTACTGTTGCCATACCTTAACTACTAAAACTCGTACAGTTACAAATACTTTAAAATGAAATTCAGCAAGCATCATTCAAAGGTAAAAATAGAATGTAAAAATAAAATGTAAACAAAATAATATCTTACGTTTGCAACTATTTGAAAGATACAATTTTTCACAAACTTGTTACAATTTTGAATTTTTAAACGACAGATTCAGTTACAGTTTTAAGAACGTTTTATACTTTTATGGGGATTTTGCATGAATTTATTTTAAACTGTCTGAATTAAAAATCACTTAAATATCTATTATTAAGATGACGTTCTCAAAGGGTTTAGGTCTTTCGAGTGAAAAATGAAGCACAAATGCTAATGAAATAGCTAAAAAAATGGTAATAAAATGGTTATGTTCATCCTTTGTGCAGGATAATGTAGTCTTTTCAGATCTGTCAGTCATGAAAGCGACTGTAAAATAATGCCGATTATTTGAGCTTTTATTTAAAATAAGCTTTTATTTAAAATTAATAAAATAATTTACCTTTCAGTTTCATGGGAATATGAGTTTAAATCTTCTCTTTGCAAAATTTATCTACGATTTTATACCATGAATAATAAAAGTGTGAGGCTGGCTCCCTTAATAAATTTATAAAGATAATGGCTAATATATTTGACAATATAGTTCGGTTAACAAATTTAATTATTTGAGTTGTTCCATACTTTTATTATTCGTGACATGAAATTGTATATGAATTTTATAAAAAGAATTATATAATCTCTTGTTCTCATGAAACTATATGATTAATTATATTTCTTTGGTTCGTTATTTATTTTACGTATTTAAAAAAAAGCTTATTATAAAAGAAAAAAATATGAAAAGTTTCAGATTTTAAATTATGTCCAAAGGGGAGTTTTTTTAACATTTTGTCTGTTAACTTTATTTATTAAATATCATATTCTTCGCACTTAAACCATAAAATTCAGTTCAAGAGCAATATCGCAAAATAATTTTAAAAGGAGCATATCTTTAGAATTTCCGATATACAGTCTCGCGCGCTGGAGGGAATACTTTCCTTCCTATAGTGTTACCATTGCTCGCTTTGAAATCGTTGAGTTTGTTAATCAAAAATTCGTTAAAGTGTTACAAAGTATGAAAGTGATAATAAAACAAATTCCAAATTTCAAATTTGGGCTTCCAAATGCCCATATTCGGGTGGGAACGTTCAATATTCAAAATTGGATGGCTCTAGATACCTTTGTTTTATCACAATGTGAGAAATATACATACATTTACGCAGATTCTTCATTATTTAATTTCTTTAAATATAATACAGGGCAATAATATTGGGTGGCAGCAATTTGAAAAGTGAAACAACCCTTTTAGTGAATCGACACAAAATGCCGAAACGGAATTAATAGTCCTGCTGGGCAAATTGCCCCTTTGGACTTAAAAAAAGAAAAAAAATTCCTTTTACCATATTTTATTTTCATCTGTTCACTCTCAATGACACGTTGCAAACGAAATTATTCAGCCGAAGAATCTAAGAACCTAGCAATTTTTCATTGCTTAAGCTGAATTTTAGAGATGAAAATTAACTCTTTTACTTCCTAAAATTCTTACAGCTACTGCTTCAAAATTTTAAAGCTTTCAGATGTTATATTACTCCCAAAGGTGCGTTTTTTTTTCATTTACACACACATACATGTTTCGAGAGCATTTGACTAACGCCCCCCTTTCGGCTAAAAATAATTAAAAACAGCATATCTTTAGAATTTCCGATAGTCGGGCTCGGGCGCTGGAGATAAAAGTGTTTTTTCCCGTACAATGTTACTATTGCTCGCTTTGAAATCGTTGAGTTTGTAAAAATTTTACAAAATATGAAATAGATAATAAAATAAATTCCAAATTCGGGGTTCCAGGTGTCCATATTCGGGTGGAGGACTACGTTATTCAAAGTTTGATGACTCTTGTTGTTGTTTTTTTACAACGCTTACATGCATTTCTGCAGATTCTTTATTTCTTTAAATATCAGGGTGATAATATATGGAGGCAAGAATTTGAAAAAGGAGACTGAGGTTTATATTGAACCGACGCAAAATGGCCTTTCGAGACTAATAGCCCTTCTGAGTTTTCTTCTTGAGCCCTTTGGGTTATAAAAAAAGGAAATCCGTGCGATATGTCTTTTAAGCATTAAATAAAAATATCTAAATCAGAAAAATAAAATGGATTTATTTTCATCAAAAACAGTACGTTTACAAAGTGTTTGAGTTCGATAGGTTATCAGGAAGTAATTAAAAAATCAATAACAAACTTTTGATCACTGTGACAAATACCGTGACTGAACTAAAATAAATGCTTATAAAAACGTGAGCTTATGATTATACAGCATAATGCAATTATCGAAAAGTTATTGAGCTTTGAAGCTGGCACACATTTTCGTTAAGCATCTTTTTTCCAGATATTAAGCTTTTTTTTTTTCAAGATTTACTTTCAAATGACTTTTATTCAGAATAATTAATTATGTTGTTGCGTTTCTTACGGGTTGGTGGATTTGGAATGATCACGTTTACAATTGTCGAAAAACTACGACAAGCACGCTTGAAACAATCAGCGACACAAACCTTCAGGCTATCAGGCTTATAACGATGAGAACAACTTCACGGCAAAACATTAAAGAATAGCCCAGACTCGGTTGAAATTATCCTGTGAGACGTTAGACTAATCTACCACATTTTGAATTTGTTCCAAATTACATTTTTCTGTTAAGGCAGAAGTGCTAGGCTTGTGTAAAAACCCAAGTTGGTTAATTGTTGAGTTCGAATAAAAGAGTTTTATACATCCTTCTTCTGATATTTGTTTTTTCACAAAGTTAGAAGATATTTCTTTCATTAGTCCTTTTAAAGTCTGTAGTGCATGCTCCCGAAGAGACATAGACTTTATAATATAGAAGACAAAATACGTATATGTAGTGTACAAAGTAGCATATGTTATATTAATATATGCACACTGCGAAAAAAAAAGGGGGGACAGTTCTATACTCCCATTCTACTGGGCCGATTGACGAAATTCAAACTGCATTTTTCATGTGTCTAAACTTAAGATATATATATATATATAGCATTGTCCTAACATTGTCGGACTTTTTCTGAAATAAGATACCAGCTTTTTCCCATAATTTGGTTCTACGACTCATGCCTAGATATTAAATTTTGTAATTTTTGGTGAGAAATTTATGGAGAAATTTCAAAATTTATCTTGGCGGATATTTTTTCAGTTTGAGCCAAGAATAATTCACTTCGCCAACTTATTAATTTATAGCAACCTATTTTGCTCTCCTTTTTTTTAAATTGCGGAAAGAAATCATCGTTCATACTTTAAAATAATTTTAACAAACTACAGTAAACCACATTTTCGTTATCATCACTTATAATAAATACGCCAAATTTCAAAACGCGGTAAAATGTAAATTCACGTATATCTTGGGAAATTTTAAGTAAAAACTCTAATTTTTTTTGCTGGTATGCTTAGTAATTCATCTAGTTTAAGACGATGGCAAAAGTGTTATAGGTTATAATTCAAAATTTTTTTCAAAAAATTTAGAAAAATTATTTAAAAATAAAATTTTTTTAAATAAATCCTAAAAATGTGCGAATTTTATTTGGAACGAACCTAAATTTCGAAATATAAAAGGAAGAATCAAATAAGTTTAATAAAAAAGAGATATTAATAAATATATACCAAATTCAATTAACACCGAGGAGCTAAAAGTTGAGAGTTTTGGGAGCTATTTTTTTAAAAACTACTCGTGCGATTTTTACTAAACTTAGCAATTTGGCATAATTTGAGTCGTAGAATCGAAATAGGGAAAAACAGTGGCATGTCGTTTCAGAAAAAGTCCGATTTTTGTGTCAAAATACCTATATTAGAATAATGCTAAATATAAATGTAATACATATCTTAAGTCGCGCTTTAGAGACATGAAAAACGCAAGTTGAATTTCGTCAATCGGCCCAGTAGAACGGGAGATATAGAAGTGTCCCCCCCTTTTTTTTTTCGCAGCGTACATGGTTGTGGTTTCGTAGTGTGTTATTGAAGCTTTTACAGATGGAGGTGATTCAAATATGTAGATCTGCAGATATTGCATTTTGGTAATCTTGACGACAAAGTTTGTCGACATTTGGTCAAATATTGCTAATCGGAGAAATTTTCAGATGTACCAGAAGTTTTGAGATCTACTTAGCATTTTTTTAAAACTGAAATCTAAAATATTAGTGCCCCTTCGCAAATTTTGTTACCCTATAAGCAACACCTATTGGATTTCAGTGTTTTAAATGGTGTATTGTAAAGTCCAGGTTTTAGTTCCCGGCGAAAAGTCGAGTTCATAATATAAATTTAATTATAATTATTTAAAATATTTTCGTTTTTCGTTTTTTCAATTCCTATTTTTTCTCTCCGTTTTCTTCTGGAGCCCATGAACTGCAAAATACAGCAGCAAAGGTGCTTTCCACTTCCTGCCTCCATATTATAGCTGGCCGTAATGATTATTAACACTCAAAAGCATTTATGGAATATAAACATGTTTATGCTAAGCTTCAAATTTTTTTTTCATTCCGTCTATTTATTCATAGAATTTATAATTTAAATTCTGTAAAAGGTTTGGCATCCTTAGAAAACTATTTTAGAAATGAAGTGTCATTTATTATGATTTTAAAATGGGTTCAAGTATTCACATTTTATGCTTGTACTCATATTAACTATTGCGAAATGGTTAAATTTTCAGCATGTGCTGTAGAGAATAAATTGTGAATGGCGAGGACATTTCTAAATATTTAATGATTTTTGCTTTTTTATATAGCTGCGAAAGAAAGTTGGCACCAAAGAGAGTTGTTAATTGTTACCATTTAAAACAGAGGATACAAGTTAAATTGTTGACAAACGATGATGTAGCTTCACAAAAGGTTTTGCCACAATTCAAAAATTCGAAGCTTTGTTTCGGAAAACTCTGAGATAAGGTTCTGTGATGAATAGAATAAAAGGTTTTTTGAGAAATATTCGCTAATCCCTCAAAGGACAGATTTCCCTGGTCAAAAATGGGTTCTTTGGTTTATTGTTTCGGCAGATGGGAAAGTTGTGGATATTCTATGACGTGATGGGTGTGCTAACAACTCGAAAACTATGATTGATCGATGTATTTAAGCAGAAATCCTCTTTTCATTTTCGGAAGCGAAATATTATTTTTCCATGCTTCTATCCGAATAGCCTGCAATTTCGCGGTTCTTGTCAGTATATACTGTATTTTTAAGGGATAAAAGCACTTTGAGAGGTAGGGATTGAGACAAGCCAATCACTCCCGGTTTTAGAAAGCTGGTTTATTTATTCAGTTATTACTGTGCTTTATCTTTTCAATTTTTATTTTTTAATAACTACTGAGAAAGTTTGGTAACTATAAGAATAATGATGAACTCTAAATAACTTTGTCATCTATTTTATAGAAGAGAAAATTCCAGTTGTAATGCTAACACTTTGATACACGTAATATTTATTTCCAGTGACGGGTTATACGAGCGTTGATGGGAAAGCATTATACGAGCGGTTATACAACTCGTACGGCAACATAACATAACAACAGAATGGACGCTTGCAAAATTTCAGAATTTTAAGACTAATTTTGTTAACAAATCCAGCAAACTGTCAACGATAACTGACACATATATTTTTGCATTTGGCAACAGTTATCAGTTTGCATTTTGTAAAATATGGTAAAATATAGTTTGTAAATATGGTTTATAACGTAAATATGGTAAAATATGGCTTTGTAAAATATTTTCTATGCTGTTAATCATTTGCTTTAGTACAGTGAACGTCTGCTGTCATGGATTCGAAACAGCACAAAGAATATCGCATTTATTGAAAATAAGACTCGTTTTTTTTCTATATCTTAATTATAATGTTTGATAGGACTTTATAATAGGATATTTTAATAAATTAAATTGCAGAATGAAGGGAAGGAATTCAGTTATTATGCTATGTAGAATAAATACACCGTTTAAATACAAACTAAACCAAATAAGTAATTACTGTATATATATTTATGGTGTATAACTACTCCTAACTGTCTAGCTGACCGATTTCAGTTTGAACCTTCACCTACTATAGTGGTCACTGATATGTTTAAAAAGGAATTTTCAACAAAGTACCACTAACAATGGTTTTCGGCCGCTGCTAACGGTGCTGTTATTTCAACGAAATTCTGAAGGAAGGGGAGGGGGGAAAAACCCGAAGATTCTCCGCTTGAAATTATTTTGTGATAAAATAAATATTTACCCATTTTTTTTTACTTAAAATTTATCTTAGAATGTAAAGTGGATCTAGTATTTGAGGGGCCTAATTTTCGTGCAAATACCGTAGTTATAAAGGTTTGTTGTAGAGCTGGAAAAACTGCAACAGGTACATTCAAATTGTGTAAAACATACGATCATCAAGCATTAACACGGTTTAAGGCTTACCATTGGTTCGTATGATTTCGTGGCAGATGCGAAGATGTTGATTGTGGCACCAGTTCGCAGTTTCGAATGGATAAGAACATCGAAAAAGTTCGACATCTCTTGAGATATCCGTCGTTATTTTACCTCCGAATGTCACGAGATGCAATAATTTCCTTTTTTTATTAGCTTAAAGTGACGTAATCTATGCTTTGAGCTATCTGCCAACTTCAAGCTCTAAACTTTTAGTTATCTAGTCGTCGTAATGTTTATCGCTGTTGTATAAACGCTTACTTTTCCATTCTGGTAATAAACGATTGTTATCCCTGTGATGAAGTTATGATTGAATTTATTATAACAATAGCGACTCAACTATCTCTCGAATGAAATCCGACGAACTAAATATCAGTAAAGACATTGTTCACGAGGCTGTCGCGGAAGTAGCCCTTACTGTGCGTTGCTGTTAACTAACCATTGACCAATCAGCCATTAACAACATGTCCAAGGCTGGCACTTTTGTCATCCGGTACAATCTCTGCGACTTCTAATAGTTCATACAATTCTGACTTAAAATCCTTCCCTTAATTCTAAGAATGTTGCTGTCCCTAAATCTTATCTCTCGGTGCGGTCGTACTGGTTGCAGTGGCTCTGGCGCCACCCTTGAATATAGCTCGTTTATAAAAGCCGACATAAAATTTCAGTTAACATTCGTTGAAATGTCTAAGAATTATTATTGCAACCAATAAATAAAATTTAGAAACCAAAACATTAATGTTATTTTATGAGTTTCAGAAGAAAAGGCTTTAAAAGCCTATTAATTCAATGTCCAAAATTCCATAATACTGCATGTATAAAAAAACTATCCTTTTGTTTACGGCATACTTAGATTTGTAGTTGTTAATCGATATTAAAGATGTTTTGAATCTGAGAAATTGAAATTTCAGGAGCTGTTTCTTCTCGATTTGTAGAATGATTAATTTTATAATTTGACGAAATAAACAAAAATCATATTTTTTAGTTTCAATTATAACAGATTACTTTCTAAGGGCATGAATAATTTTACCCTTGAAGCATATTTAAACGTATAATTAAACCTTCCAAATAAAATACATAATTGTTAGTTAAAGTACAATACGTAATTACTGTATCTGAATATTGTTCAAGTGCCAGATATTCATTTACATTGCAGTTTGATTGGTTAGAATTTAATAGGAGATGGGCGTGCACATAAAAAATGTCAACTTTAATGATATCAAAATGATTAAGTGGAAGAAAGTTCCAGGTGATGTATGACCGTCTTGCAGTGTCCTTTCATTTTTAATGACAATGCATTTTATATCGAGTTTCATCTGTCTTGTTTGTAAAATGATTTCGAAAACACATCAATTTTCTTTTCCGGGTATTGGATGGGAGCATATAATGTTGCAATTACAACACCTACACGGATTTTATTATTCCCGAATGTATGAATTGTTTATGACTGCGGCTTCTTTAAAAACAAGAATGTTTTTTGCTTTTACAATATTTTGCTTTTTTTTCAGTGATAATGTTGCAAATAGTAATAATTATCATAGTAAATAATACCGCACGCAGTTCTAATGCATAAAACTCTCATGTAAATCCCATTTATTAATAAAATGAAATTTAGTAATAAAGAATTTTTCACTTTAGGCTTAATGCGAAGTGTTTCTTTATCATTAGTTCTTATTTTTATAAAAAAATATAATGTTAGTTCTTTTTTTTGACCTAATTAATTCGATTAGCATTCATCTTACTTGCGTGAGCTTTCATCATCAGAAAGCCTTAAAACAGAAATTGTTTGAATGAACACTATGCAAATGTTACTATTAGCTAAAATATTCATCAGGTACTACCGATTTTAGGTTTAGTTAAAAGATGATTGGCAACTACAATATTTCTTCTGGAATAAATACGAATAAATACGAACTTCATAAAGGTAATGTTAAGTAATTCTGATCAGAAAGAATAAAAATTCTAATTTACGATTCACCAGGTTTGATTTAAAACTAATTAGCCCAGGAGGGCTATTAATTTCGTTTTGGCATTTTGCGTTGATTCACTTTTCAAACTGTTGCCACCAAATATTACAGTTCTATATTATATTTAATGAAATTAAATAATGAAGAATCTGCATAAATGTATGTGTGTTTCTTGCATTGTGATAAAACAACGGTACGTAGAGCCATCAAATTTTGAATAACGTAATCCTCCACCGAACATGGGCATCTGGAAGTCCTAATTTGGAATTTGTTTTATTACAGATTTCATATTTTGTAACATTTTAATGAATTTTTATTAAGAAACTCAACAATTTCAAAGCGAGCAATGGCAACACTGTACGGGGAAAAATATCTCCAAAGCGCGAGACTCTGTGTATCGGGAATTCTAAAGATATGCTCATTTTAAAATTAGCTTGCGATATTTATTGCTCTTGAACTGAATTTTATAGTTTAAGGGCGAAGAACATGATATTTAATAAGTAAAGGTAACACACAAAATGTTAAGTAAACGCCCCTTTGGACGGAATTTAAAATCTGAAACCTTTCAGAATTTTTAAAAAATTTGTATTTATTAATCGCCTAAATTAAGTGATTCTTCTTTGATCGGTTTATGCTAACAGACAAGCTAGCAAGTGAAGCAAAAACAAGCGGGATAACTTCCTAAAATGATGTTAACTAATATCTTCACGTTAATTAAGTTGCTTTTCTTTTGTTATAGCTCAAAATTTATGACTTCTAGAATAATTGCTGTGAAGAGGAAAAATCAAAATGAGCTATTTGAAGTGAATGATAATGACAACATCGAGTGAATTGACTCCATTGATAAATATACTCTTAAACACATTATAGAAATAATATAATCATTCTTGAATTCTACTTTAGGTTTATTTTCACCACAGAGACACTCAGCCGCTGTTCTCGATGTTCAACTGCAATTGGATGTAGAAACGAAATACACAAGAATATAACATGATGAGTTATAAAATAGTTGACATACGTTCGATACAAACACCATAATAAAACTAAAATGATGTAGAACAGAAATTAAACAAATAAAAAAACACAGACGATTCAGCGAGGCTTTCAATAGAAGTGTATGTGGTGCTTCTAAACGTTATCCTCTGTCTGAAGTAGACAAACGACAGTATACTGCTAACTTTCGTAACATCCAATAACTGTCATATTTAATTAAAAAAACGTTAAGTTTTTCAGTAAACACATATGCCTTGAAATAATCTAGAAACTATTTCAAAGTTCTTGCCACCAGTAACAAATTTTACATGTGATGCGATGGATAGTTGCTCATTGTAACATTTTAAGTAATGCAATAGTCTATTTGCACTCTAATAGCAAGAATGAGTTATAGATGTGATTTCCTTCTGAATTGTTACAAACAATTTTGACAAATATTCGTAATGTCATTCTGATTAAAAGTGGAATTCTTAGCATTCTTTGTCGAAACTTTGCATCGGTTTGAGCGCTGCTCAGTTCAGTACTTAAAAAAATGGCTTCTCTTTTGGAAGATTGTTATTTTCATCGTAGTGCTATATCCAAGTGGTAATGAGAATGAGAGTTATGAAGCAAAATTTTCAAGAAGAAGAAGCTTCTTAGAAGACGCTTCAAAATCAGTTCTTCCGGCCTTGTCTGTTACGGAGGAGATTATTGCTGCTTTTCCGAAGAAGTTCGAAGTCGACAGATGCGTGACCCATCGTTAGGCAGAGGAACGTTTTAATATTCTTGCACAGGCAGCTCACACTATTCGATATGACTACTTTCAAACTGGAAAACTGTGTTTCCTTTGAATACTGCATGACATAACTTTGCACGGATTACCACACGGCCTGGAGTATTTTATAACGCCCTGAGAAGCTCAAGAAACTTGCAAATGTTGATGATACTTAGCTTTCTTAGTTCTATATCGTGCCCACAACAGCCCAGATCGAAATTTGGGTGTATGAAGTTGTAAACACGTCCAGGATTATGCAGAACCATGTAGAGTAGAGGAGTGTAGTTGCCAGTTCTTTTTCAATGTCTGAAGAACTGAAGACATCACGGAGCTGAAAACACAGAAAAGAATCACCGCGAAATGGCGCACAGAGGAGGCCTGCACAGAGTTATTCAAAATTTAAAAGATATCCGTCCACGCTCAAGGATGAACATGCTGTTTCTCCAGTATGATGATAGTCCTGCATCTGGTTCCAAATTTTGCATCATTTATTCGAAAAGTATTGAGCTACAAAGGTGAAGCATCCTCCTCACTATTCAAAAATCGCTTCGTGTGGTTTCATGCTGTTCTGTCACGCGAAGAACAGATTAAAATGCAGGGATTTTCCAACAGAGAGGACCTTTCAAGTGGATTTCATGGGATATTTAGTGCATCCAGATTTCTGAGAAAATGTAAAAGAGTTGATGTGAGAATTAAAGCCATTTATTAGTACCTACTTAATTACGGCAAAAACATTAGTTCAGGTTGCTATGTTATATTGCAAACACCTTGTTTAGAAAATTAAGCAAAGTATTTAAGTTAATTAAGTTAAGTAATAAAGGGAAGTTTTCGAAAGATTTGAGTTTAAATTGTATCTGGAAGTATTCCTGATGGAATAAATTTCCTAATTAATGGCGGAGAAATTATATAAGGTATTTCATCCGTCTTCTTAGTATCTCTTCTTAGATGTTTTCGTGGTGTAATGGCCAGCAAACTCGGTGCGAGAGGTCCGAGGTTCGATTCCCGGTGAGGGCATTGCTAATTTTTCGTCTACTCCTGCTTTAAAATAATCTAATGTCTTTAACATTGGAGCCCGAACTAAAAGGTGATGAATGGTAATTCTTCACCATCACGATTTGACGATTGGGTCCCCTAAACCCCAGTCGCCTTTTAAAAGAGAAAGTGTATGAGGTATTTCTCCAGCCTTTTTAGCATTCCTTCGTGGTGTAACACTGGGTCCGAGGTTCGAGTTTCGGCGAGGGCTGTGTTCATTTTTCATCTACTCCTGCTTTAAAATAACCTAATGTCTCTACAATTAGATATCATAATTGACAATGTAAAACATGCTGTTTGTGAAATATTAAATGTGTAGCATTCTTTTATTTTTGTTTTTCGTCTAATGCTAAAATGAGGGAAATTTCTGCAGTATAGTTGGTACGAATAAAAGATTAAATTAAACTGTGTTATGTTTGTTCTTTTATAATCATTTAGAACAGTAAATGTAATAGAATTAGAATATTTAGCTTTTCGCAAGTGAAAGTTTATTGATCCAAAGTAATTTTTGACATTAATCTGCCAACTGGTTATATTTGATTCATGAAAACAGTTAACATCAACAGCAATGCTTTGCGCAACTTTCCCTTAGCTTGAAGAATAAGAACGAGAGATCCATACAATTACCCAAATTATAGATACAAGATCAGGAATAAAAAAGTACTTGGTAAACAAACAAGAGCATTCAAAATGCTTGGGATGACTAGTCAAATGAAGTTGGTGAGAGCATTATTTTCAACAGCAATTCTAACAGTTTTAAAGAAGAAACTTTCACTCATCGTGAAGGAAGACAACCCAGTCAAGGAAATAAATTCTCAGAATGCACTTAGCTCAATAAAATAATAATAGCCTTTAATTAAAAGGAAGGAGGAAAATGGGTGCATCATTTTTTTTCTTAGAAAAGGCTGTTGTTTGATAAGTTGGTTAGTTAATTATCATGGCAAAGCAAGCTCAAGTTGTGTCCCTTAAGGATGCTTTCATGAATCACTTTCTAAGAAAACCTGGCTCGTATTCACTTCACATATGAAGAAAACTCATACAGCTCGCTAATTCACGGGGAATTTCATTTGGAACAAGTTACCAGCTTTGAACTGTCTTATCGATTTGTACACTGGTGGACCTTGTTTACAATGAGACCATGCAAGTAAAATAACTTGATCTAAAAAAATTTGAAAACTTAGTTTAGTGGTCAGAAGAACATATTAATGAATTTTGTTTAAGAAATGGAAGGTATACTTTGGCACAATCGTGAACAATGAGTCAAGTTTGGTAAATAAAGCAAGAAAAATCTTTTATGCTCCAAAATTTTCAAGTGAAATTTTGATAGCTTCACTAAATAAAGCCAAAAACACTATTAGTACTTTCCGAAACTGTTAGAATTATTATTTCTTTTCAAATTTTTACTTTGGTATTTGGCCCATGAAAAGTATTTTTTTCATGCACTTTTAGCTGAACAACTTCCTAATAAAAATTTTAATTCGAAAACTCTAGAACAATTCAGTGATTATCTTTAAGCTAGAACCATTTTAAATAATTATTGGCAAAATTTTTAATTAGAAAAAGTTCTAGTATAATTTAATGATTATTTTGAAGCTAAAATTATTTTAAATAAATATTGACAAAATTTTTGTTTTTGTATTATTATCAAATATTGCTTCATTGAAAAATTTCAACAGTTTAATAGTCAGTTTCAAAGCAGTTTTAAACAAAATGCTGCTTTTTTATTTGATGACAAATATGACTTTGAGCCTGAAAATAAGTAAATAAATAAAAACAAAAATGTAAAATATGGACTATATTACGCCCAAAGGGACTTTTTTTCATTTACACACACATACATGTTTCGAGAACATTTGGTCTGATGTTTTTTGGGCTAAGAATATTTAAAAACACTTTCGATTGACAGTCTCGCACGCTGGAGATAAAAATGCTTTTTTCCGTGCACTGTTGCTATTGTTCCCTTTGAAGTCGTTGATTCTTTATCAAAAATTCGTTAAAGGTTTACACAAAATATGAAATAGACAATAAAATAAATTCCAAATTTCGGCCTTCCAGGTGCTCATATTCGAGTCAAGGACTACGTTATTCAAAATTTGATGGCTCTAACATACCGTTGTTTTTTCACAATGTGAGAAACATACACATTCGCGCAGATTCTTCATCATTTAATTTCTTTAAATATAATACAGGACGATAATATTCATGGCAACAGTTTGAAAAGTGATACAGCGCTTTTAGTAATTCAAGGCAAAATGCCATTTCGAGACTAATAGGCCTTCTGGGTTACTAAAATAAATAAAATAAAATAATTTATGTTCCCGATGAGTATATTTTGCACCAAAAAGTAATAATAAAATAAAATAAAAACCTGAAAGCTTTCAGATTTTATATTACGCCCCAAAGGGGCATTTTTTAACGCTTGTGTTTTACTTATTAAACATCACGCCCTTCGCACTTATCTTTAGAAATCTTATCCTAACCGCATAGCTTTAGAAAATGCTATAAATGGAAACTCAAATCTGGCTGGATTAAAATTAACCCACTTAAACACTCTGTCACCTGTGAAAAAATAATACTATCACTAGAAAATTAAACGAGACTCTTGAATGAAGAACATGTCCAGTTTTTTCTTATTTTTATTCACATCACATGAAGAACATATTAAGACTGAAAATCCAAGCGTATTAATCCGAGAAAAAGGAAATAAAAAGCTAGCCTAGTAAGAAAAAAAATCCATTACATAGAATTCTAAAGATTTGTTTACATAAATCTCGCAAGGCCTGCCGGGAAGGAATTCAGACGACAGCAAACCACGATCGTCTGATCACACGATCATTTTATTTTTAACAACCTGCGTTCTGTTTTACATTCTAAGATGAAGAAAACTCAGATTAATTGCAATTGATGACATGACATATAATAATACTTTTTAGGAAAGGCCTATTTTTCAAGACAATGAAGCCATCATTTGTCCTACGTCTAGGTACCTGCAGAAAGAGACATCGAAACATCAATTTCATTTTTTTGTACAGTAGAAGTCCGATAATCCTGCACGTTCGGGGCCGGCTCGGTGCCGGACTACCGAAAATTCCGGTCTATCGAGCGGTAATTATAAGAACAATTAGGTTAATAATTAAACTAAAAATACAGTATGCAAATACATACAACAAAGTTTATTTTTCATTTCATATAATGTATGTCCACGTACTGTAAAACATATTTCACTTAGATTTAAAAAAGTCACGAATGTCTTTTTGTTTTCTTGACTTTTGGCGTTTAGTATAAAATTTATTTCTAATGATATGGAAATCAATAATTTCTGAAGCACTGTAGCTAGTACTAGCCTCAGCAAAAGAGATAAACTTATTTAGTGATTCTGCAGCTTCTGCCCAGCTGATTTTTTCCTTTTCTTCCGTTTCGGCATCTGAGTCATTTTCTTCAAGATTTTGAGTAGGCTGAGGGTTTACTACAATGTTGATAATGTCCTCATCGGTTAGTTCTTGTTCAACAGGCTCATTCTCGTCGATTAAAAGCCACTCCTCTACCTCATCTTCAGGCAGGTTTTTCAAGGGATTGTCAGTACTTCTAACGACATCCAAAACTTTGGTCAGAGCGTCTTGATGGTTTTCTTCCTCATCAGTCTGTAGAGTTAGGTCAGATGCAGGGTTTGCAGCTGGCCAAAGTTTTCTCCAGCATTTTTGGAGTGTTGTATTTTTTACCTGGTTCCAAGACTGTGCAATAGCATAGACGGCATCTTTTACTGTAAACTTTTTTTGAAAATCAGTCACGTCACAGTCGGCATTTAACAGGCCTTGAATAAAAGACCTTCTATAAAAGCATTTAAAATTTTGAATAACCCCTTGGTCCATGGGTTGAATCAAAGATGTTACGTTAGGTGGGAGCAGAGTAGCAACAATATTTCCAGAAACTAACTCATCTACTGGCGGATGGGCTTTGCAATTGTCCAAAAGAAGGATGGCTTTAGTATCTTCTGGTAGACCAAGGCTTTTGAATGATTCCTTGACCTCAGGCACAAAGTGGTGAAAAAACCAGTCTTTAAAGAGGGCGGCAGTTATCCACGCATTTGATTGAGCATCGTATTGGACAGGCAAGTGTGTAACATTCTTAAAAGCCCTGGGTTTTGCAGATTTACCTATCACAAAAGGGGTCACTCGGTGGTTTCCAGACGCATTAGCACATAGCAAAACGGTTAATCTGTCTTTGTTTTTTTTAAAACCCTTGGCTGCTTTTTCTCCTCCCCCAGCTAGTGTAGATGTTGGTAAACATCGCCACAATAGCCCTGTTTCATCAGCATTGTAAATCTGTTCAGGTGTTAAATCATTATCAGCCACGATTTTCTCAAACTCGTCTTTGTATTTTTCTGCAGAGTTTTGGTTTGCTGAAAGGGTTTCTCCAGTTACATCAAGTCTTCGAATTCCATGCCGAAACTTAAAGTTTCTGAGCCAACCATCAGAATAATTACATTCACTTTCAGCAACTCCTAAATCTTGGCCGAATTTCTTTGCCTTTTCAACAATCATTGGCCCTGTTACCGGCTTTCCTTCAGAACGTACTGCACTAAACCATTTGAACAATACACTATCTAGCTGTTCCAGTTTTGGTTTTTTTAATGTTTTTCTAGAAGCCAATTTTTCAGTTGTTACCGATTGAGAAGCAAACTTCATTAGTTCATCTTTTTGTTTTTTAATGTCATAAATAGTTGATGAGCCAATATTAAACTCATTCATTAAAACATTTCTATTCTCGCCTTTTTCTAGCCGTTTGATGATTTCTAGTTTCTGATTGAGAGTCAGTGTTACGTGTTTTCGTTTCTCTCCTTTTGAACTCGAAGGCTTAGGTTTTGAAAACATGGTCACTGTACAGTTAGAACGAAAATCACTTTTTTTATAAACAGTTTCAAAAGTTACGTTTACTGCGATGTGAAAGGACACAAAACAACAACGCACAAAAAAATGGCGAAGACGCTTCGTGATTGATTAACGGAGCTGCACTGCACCTGAATTTGTTGTGACAGCTGAGACTAGCCGGCCGCTAATTGTTTCCGAACAATACCGAGCGCTTCCGGATAATCTCGAACTACCCCGAAAACTTCCGAATAGCTCTCGAGCGGTTTTATTTGCTTTAAAGACACACTTTTGGAGAAAACCAAAATTTTTACAATTTTCCGGAGCGATGCCGGACTATCGGGCATTCCGGACTAATGGACTTCTACTGTACTTTAGTTTAATTCAACAGCAATATCACAAAATATTTAAAAGCGCATATCTTTAGAATTTCCAATACACAGTCTCGCGTGCTGAAGATGAAAATGTTTTTTTTTTTCCCTACCGTACAGTGTTGCCATTGCGCGCTTTAAAATCGTTGAGTTTGTTAATCCAAAATTCTTTAATGTTTGACAAAATATGAAATCGATAATAAAACAAATTTCAACTTTCAAATTTGCGCTAACAGATGCCCATATTCTAATTGAGGACTAAGTTATTCAAAATTTGATAATTCTGTTTATCAAATTTTGTTTGTTCACAGTTGTTTTGCCACAGTGCGAAAAACGTACATACATTCATTCAGATTCTCCGTTATTTAATTTCTTTAAATATAATGCAGGGCTCTAATATTTGGTGGCAACAATTTGAAAATTGAATTCACATTTATAGTGAGCCGACGCAAAATGCCAAAACGAAATTAATATCTCTTCTGGGCAAATTGGGCTTCTAAAATAAAAAAAAAAGTTGGTTTTAGGTTAAGAGTATTTCTTTATCAACTTGAGTAATCATGGGCTTAATTAAAATAATAAATTTAAAAAAAAAAGAAAAATCTGCAAGGTTTCGGATTTACGTCCAATGGGGTGTTTTTTTAACATTTTGTGTGCTACCTTTATTAATTAAATATCATGTTCTTCTCACTTGAGCCATAAAATTCAGTTCAAGATCAATATCGAAAAATAATTTTAAAATGAGAATATCTTTAGAATTTCCAATACAGGCTCACGCGCTGGAGATAAAAATGTTTTTTCACGTTGCCATGGCTCGCTTTGAAATCCTTGAGTTTGTTAATCAAAAATTTGTTAAGTTTTACAAAATATGAAATCTATAAAACAAATTCCAGACTTCAAATTTGGGCTTCCAGATGTCCATATTCGGGCGGAAACGTTCAATATTCAAAATGTGATGGCTCTAGGTACCGTCGTTTCATCACAATGCGAGAGACATGTATGCATTTATGCAGATTCTTCATTATTTAATTTCTTTAAATATAATACAGGGCAATAATATTTGGTGGGAACAATTTGAAAAGTGTAACAACGGTTTTATTGAATCAACGCAAAATGTCAAAATGAAATTAATAGTCATTCTGGACAAATTGCCCTTTGGACTGAAAAACAAGCAATTTTGCTGAAAAAAAATATCTGCTCACTGCGAGAGCTAAGCTAAGCGAGAGTTCTGTGAACGGAAAGCAATCGAGATAGTGCTTTGCCGTGAAGCTATCTTTACAGTATAGCTTGACAGTGTATTGGTGATTGTTCCACGGTGTTTATTATAAGTTTAGTGTTGCCGTGAAGCTACCTTTACAGTTACAGCCTGAAGCTGTGTTGCTGATTGTTTCAGCGTACTTATTGTAGATTTTCGACGCTTTTAAAGGTAATTTTGGAACTGTGCTGTAAATAGTGATTCTTGTAAATAAATTGTGCTTTTTATTGTTCTGCATCGTGTTTTTATCGGATACTCTCAAATCCACGAACCCGTAAAACGCAACAATATATTATGTCATGAAAACATAGCTCGAGATGTTATTATTAATTTTTTTTGTTGCTAACATAGTGGTCAATTCTTATGAAATTTCTTTCAAAGCATATAAGGTCTCCAGAGCATAACTTGAGATGCTATTATTATTTTGTTTGTTGCCAGCATAACTTTGAACAGTCAGCGTTAATTTAACATTTTACAGATAACTTAGATTGACTTCAGAACGCAACTACTTTCTAAAACAAAAGTGCTATAAACGGAAACTTAAATTTGGCTCAATTAAAATTAACCCAGTTATACACTCTGTCACCTGCGTTCTGTTTTACATTCTGAGGTGAAGAAAACTCAAATTAATTGCAATGGACGACATGACATATAATAATACTTTTTAGGAAAGGCCTTATTTTTCGAAACAATGAAGCCATCGTTTGTCCTACGTTCAGACACCTGCAGAAAGAGGCATCGAAACATTAATTTCATTTCGTTCTACTTTGGACTTTAGTTCCAAACACTGTTACCTAACTTTGCTTCAATAATGAACCTCGAAAGTAGGAGACGGAACTGTGGAACGCCTTCCACGTGTTTGGATTCAAATAATGATTTATTGTTATAGGAACATCTTACAAATTACTACTGTTATTACAACTATTTGTATTTTTTTGACATTAAACCCAACCCAAGGATAAATTAGCATTAAGAAATATAATGCGTTTGTTTTTCAATGGAAATGCAGGAAATACTGCGATACTGTAATTTAGTTTCGGGAAGCAGTGTAGCTAATTATAATTCGTAAAACATCTTAAATAACTGAATTTCGTGAAAGAGCGCCATTGACTACAGTGTTTAAGGAACAGAATTTTTTGCATATGGAGGAAGTTGCAGTTTTATTTACTTATTTACTTATTTTCAAGATGGTTTTGCTTAACTTGCTGGAATGATTGTCTTATCACATATACGTAGGTTTTACAGAAGGCATTAAAGCAGATGCAAGCATTTTTCAGCTGCATCTTAAGATACGAACTTTCTAAAAAAAAATGCCTATTATTTATTTTTTTGCAAGGAGGACATGAAACTCGAGTTCAAGGATTATGTAATTTCTAGGAACTGCATTTCTTTCTATTGGATTATGCATTTCAAAGAAGAAGCTGAAGAAGGGTTGGAGCAGGCGAAGCCATACTTGCTCTGTGAAGAAATAAGATCCTCAGCGTTTTAATTACAATGGAATTCAAGGAACATAATTTAGGACATATTTTTATATTCAGTAATAACATTAAAGCTAGGTAACTGAAGGATAAAAATACATAAAACTGCTTAACATTTCTTTTCAAGGTAAGAACTTGTGTGGTTGCTCTTCGCAGTTTACTAATTGTTTTTTTACGTGTATTTTACGCATTGAGTATCGGCATATTCTACGTTCAATCGTCTAAACATGAATATAAGAAAAGTATAAACATGGATATTTATCTTGAAATTCAGCCATGAAAAATAAAATCTGACAGTGCTTTCAAGTTTTCTTTTTCAGTTTCTTAAAATAATTATATAAAACATTTATTTAATAAATTAAGATAAAGGAGTAATATTATAATACTCCATCTCTCCTCTCCCCCCCAAAAAAAACTGTTCTTGAATATAATACATGGTGAATCTGTGTCCCGGACCCATTTTGATGTTTAATAACTCATAAAATAATGAAGATACAAACAAACTTATGGTATTTATTGATGGAATAACTTATATATTTTCCTTTTCAGGTTTGAATATCTTTACTTTTGTAAATATCGTCTGCGCGTGTGGTTTATTTCAGATAATTTCATTTTCCAGTCTAAATATCTGTACTTTTCTAAATATCGTCTGCTTATTAGTTGCATTTTTCTCTCTTTTGTTTTGGCAACTAATGCAATGTTCTGTTTACTTTTGATGTGTTTGTTCTAGTACTTTTGTATGTGATATTTTATTCGACCGGATATTAAGGAAAGTGCATACACCGCAAGAGAAAGTACAGATTTTATGATGGTTCATAGAAACGAAATCCATAATGCAAACACAGAGAAATTGCAGAAGAATTTATCAAAAAAGATCCTCCATCCAAAAGAGAAGTATTAAGAGTTTTTCTATGGGGATTTACAATATCCACATCGCGGATTCCATTATTATTACTCGTATTACAAATACGAGTAATAACGTACCGCAATCATCCGTATCCGGATTAACACAGATTCAGTACCGTCCAAAGTGAACTGAATTTCTTTTTGAAAAATAAACTACTAATTATTTTGTAATTTATAAACACTTTATCTTGAATACTACATTGAACCTACAAAATTTCTGCAGCAAACGGTCTGATTATCATCCCAACAGCTATTTGGCTCGTTGAAGGGCTTAAAGACATAGTCTTGTTGACATTTCGATGATAAATAGAATCCAGAACAAAGCAAAGAAAACAAGGATTGCGATATAGGGAAGAAACTATAAAGAATATAATTTAAGTTAAAATTCCCTCCGAACAAATATTAATTTAGAAGTCAAATAACAAAAATCAGGGTTATATTTGCAAATTTTCACAGTAGTAGTTTCGATGGTTTTACCGAACCATCAGCTTCAGCTGCCAAAGTGTAAATGAACGAGATAAGATACAGTGAAAAGATAATATAAAAAGGAAACACAGAAAAAATTAATAATAACATCTCGAGCTATGTTTTCGCGACATAATATATTGTTAACTAAAAGCGTTTCAAAACTAAACGCGTCCTTCTCTTCTAGAATTTTCTAGAAGAGAAGAAATATAGTTAATTGATGTTAAAATTTTATGAAGTCCTCTGTTCCCTAGCACTGTTGGTCCGAAAATCACATTTTCTATTTTTCTGCAGCCAATACTACTCAAAAAGTGTCTTCCATTGGTGAATTAGATTTGCTAGAGGCGTTTCACATTCAAAAAGTATTTTTTTTTCTAGTTAATGATTCTAATTCCAATCCATCTTTACCTTCAGCTTTTAAGGAAATTATGTTTTAGTTTCCTTGTTCCATCAGTAGATGGCGCCAGTAGCTTAACTCCTGTACATCCTTTCTTATCTTATCTTTTCACTATATTTTATCTCGTTCATTTGCACTTTGGCAGCTGAAGCTGATGGTTCGGTAAAACCATTGAAACTAGTCCTGTGAAAATTTGAAAATATAAAGCTGATTTTTGTGGTTTGACTTCTAAATTAATATAAGGAACATGCTTAAGAAAGCTCAAAATGTTATCTATATTCAAAATGTCATATATATATTCTATATATAAATCGCTTTTTATTACCTTTTGTATAAATTTAAACTTCAACATTAAACGAAAATTATATATATTGAAAGATTTCTGGGAAAATTATTGCATTCTAAAGAATGTACATATTACGTGAGTAATAAAGCATGTAGCTCAAAAGTAAGGGCACTGAACTCCAGGTTATCTTGCGAGCGTTATTAATTTTGCAAGTTATTTGTGTACCGTCTTCCAGAATACGCATCAAACTGTAGATAAAGAAAATAAAAAAAATTATAACTCTTTGGAGGAAATTCAGAGTGCTATGGAAGTCGTTGATAAGTTTTGGAATGAAATGTAATAAATTAATTTATTGCTGCAAATGTATACTCGGTATCGTAAAGCAGAAAGGTTTTCAATTATTCTTAATCTCCATTAAGATTACTTGTGGCGCTCACCAGTTCTCAGATAGAAGCGACAAAGAAATGGGAATTATCAAATTTCTCAAAGCTACAATAAAGCATTCTTGACTCAAAGTGTAAACATGACATTGAAAATGAAATTGAAGTTGCAAGAATGAACATGGTGGGGCACAGGAATGTGTGTTTAAAAGCAGCAAGACTAGGGCCAGGGTCATTGCTGGTACAACTAGTGCTGTAGCACCGGGCGGCAGAATTTACGGGAGGCAAAATTTTTTAACTTTTGTGCGACACTGAACAGCAAAGTTTAGGAACCAAAATTTTTTTGGAATTTAAGTAAGGCATTTGGAAATACAATTTAGGGGCGTCAAAATTTTTAGAATTGAGGCAGGTGCCGGGCAACAGAATTTAGATCTGCAGAGATTACATCAGGCGACAAAATGTTTAGCCCCGGTTTTGAGTATAAGGCAAGCTTCTAGCTCCAGTCCTGAATATCAGGCTATGTTATACCCCTAGACTATAGCAATGAATAAACTGAGTTAAAAATTAGTGATATTAAAGTTATCCTCACTGTCATCTTGTATGAAAGAATGCCAACATGGCTTTGGAAAAGAACGTAGCGGATTTTTTTTTAAAGAAAAGCTTAAAAAGTATAGAAATTTTATTATTACTTTAATTAAACTCTATTTTAACAAGATACTATAGGTCATTTATTTTCAAAAGTTAATTTTTTATGAAACTGGAGCATTAATTATAACTTTTCAGGGCCATTTCTCGAATACTGATGTTTTCTTACTGTCCATTACTGCTCACTCATTTATTGGAGTGGAGAATCGAAAGTTTAGTGTATGGCTATGTACAATGTTATGGTATGACATCAAATATACATATCATAACGCAACACTGCACTGTTGATGATATATTTTAGCTGTAATTTTGTATCCGAAATGGCTTTAGATACTGTCTGAGTTTTCTTTTAGCCTAGGAGACATTGCACCACATTACATTCGATAAATGAGATTCTTCGGCAACTTTAATGCAGTTAAAGTTCAACAGAGAAATAAAGGTTTTGACTAAACACAATTGAAAGTTAAAATGTGATTTTATAACAGTTACTTTGATGTCAAAGAAAAATGGTTCATTCTTTTGAACTGATGTAACGAAATTAGTCTACGACTATCGATATATTATCGGTTGGTTATAGATCACTGGTTGAAAAATTAGTCTTCTTGCAGCCATTGCTCAGCAGGGTACTAATACGAAAACGTGAATAAGGTGTGGTGAGCATTTGATTTGATGTATATCTGCGTGAGCGTCGTTACATTCAAGCAGATTAAACGTGAGTAATAGTTCTGAAATAATCCAATTACGAATACAAATTCTTAACTATTTCTACTTTTCAGTTCGTGATAATGGAAGCAGATTTATGAGAAAAAAGAATTAAAAAAATAATATCATCGTGGCTAACATTTTGTCTTGCCAATGAAATTCATTCATCAAAATTAAGCGCATGAGTTAACCTTCAGAGAAAAGAAAACTCGAGAAATGAATAGGTTGAGATAGTTTAGACGGTGAAGAGAATTTGATGTGTGAAACAAAAACTAGATCTTCAGAGCCACAGAAATGGTGTCTCAAACATGGAAGAAAATGGATGCGCCTGATATAATTGCTTTGAAGCCATGGTTTTCATTAAATAAGCTTGGGAACGTTGCTCTTTCTTCATTATTTCATAGTTAAAGAGCAGGTTAATTTTTTTATATAGCTCTATTGGCATCATAATTAGCTGGAAGATAAAAAGTAAGCATTATTTATTACAGATCACTAACATAAGAGTTGTGTTCGAACGACGTAACTCTCAAATTAGTTATCCCGACATAAATCGACGGAATTATAATTGGAAGCTCATCTTAGTAATCTGTGAGAGCCAGTTAAAAGCGAAATACATTATTACCAATGAATTTAAGGGAATTCTGAGTTAGTTTTAAATGAAACACAATTTAACTTTAAGACTAAAGTACATTTCATCGAAATGATGTATTTGAAGAGATATGACACATAGCCGTCTGTCAAAGAATTGAAAGGCTTTCTCCGAAGAATGCTTTGACTGCAGTAATATTTCCGAATTTTTGTATTATATTCAAATATATTGTATTAGATTTCGTATTATGTAGCTGTATTATATTCTTATATTTATATTAACTTTGCCTAATTTAAACAGAAAAAAAATTACTTTATTTCTACTTACTTTAACTGTAAGAAAATTTCTATTGCATCTTATCGAGGAGAGATTGATGTCAGATTTCTTCGAATTGCATTTATTGGTAATTTCAGCCAAGTTCAAATTCAGGTGAACGGGTTCACTTTCCGTGTTTTTCTCCATGTTTGACATAAATCCGAGTTTTCTTAAAATAGTTTAATTTCTTAGTTAATTTCTCACTATAGTTTCAGGGTAAGTATTCTTAGAATGTACTCCCTGAAGGCATTCCTTCTGTTAGACAGATAGCCCTCCTGTGCTTTGCCTTGTAGCGTCATTAGATGTTTTGAAACAGGAGACGTGAAAAATGTGCAATGCCATTGCCGGGACTCGAACCCTGGGCTTCTCAAATACGGGTCGATTATGCTTACACCACGAAGGATGCGGAAAGGAGGGAGAAAATAGTAGTCTTAATTAGTTGATTAGTTAAATTAACCTAACAGATGAGTTAATTAGATAAACTAACTTAACCCTCGAAATACACACAGTTTTATTATGGAATTAACATCATTCTTAAGGCGTATTTCGAGGAATTTTTAATTGCGAATATAAGAACTTCCTTCCGCCGCCCAAACGTTATGGTGGTTAGGGGATCTACTGCGACACCGAAGGGCCCGGATTCGAATCCTGGAGAAGGCATAGATGTTTGTAAATGTGTAGTGCCTTTGCGGCATGGGGCACTCTAAATATATGACAAGCCGAAAGTTCCCTCGAGAAGTTGATGGTAGGGGAAGAGGTGTGGGAGACTCTCGGATTTGTCTCCTCCGAGGTGCTCTCCATCAAATTTGGGGGGCGGAACTGAGCGAAGTCGTACTGCCACCTTGGGTCTCAGGGCTTTGCCAATGGCAAGCGCAATCTTGCTTGCTTTGCCACGATGAATATCGTGGGCCTGTTCTGATGCCACTGTCAGGCAAATGAGATAAGCCACAACAACAACAAAACAACAGAACTTTATTCCTGTCTAAAGTTTTAAGATAAATGTAAACGTTTTATTCTGTAAATAATTGAGAAAGCTGCCTAAAAAAAGACAATGGCAGAACGAAAGAGAATTTCTTTGGCTTTAAAAACCAGTCAGTCTCATAACCCTGAATTTGACTAGATATTTATTGATATAATTGTATTAAATGTTATTTCTTATTCCAAAGTATGACCACTTATTTTTCTGAAGAATTACTGACGTAAATCAATGCTTATTATAAACGTTAAACTGTGTAATTCCGAGTAAAGATGTTTAAATTCCGTCTGAGAAAATTATAATAAAGCCTTCTAATAAGACCAAACCTTCTAAGATAGAAATAAAATGACAATAAGGTCTCTGGAGAAAAATAAAGGAGCCATTCACATCAGAATAAATTGCAGGGTAAGAGAGTTAGTTTCCTACGTGTGCATTATGATAAAAGCATACCATAATATACTATAACTGTTAAAAGTTTCTTATATTTTTCTCACGTAAATACATCATATTTCTGAATTACTTATTTTTTTTCCACGTAGTTGTGCTAATTATCTGAAATAGTAAAACAGAGTTTCTTAGAAGTTCATGAAGAAGGCATTATGTGAAATGGCTTGAAAGTGTTTTAATTTAATTCAATCGTTTAAACAGATCATGAACAATGTCGAAAGCTGACAGTATCTGTACCTTCAGCAGCACGACAGATGCCTTATCAGTGTTCAGTTTCATTCTATATTCTGCTGAGAATGCCTGGGGTAAAGCTTACAACTGCTTGTGTACACAAGATTATTTTTATGACCGTAAACCTAATTTTTGACAAAACCCCAGAGAAAGAAGCCTATTCGGGGAAGATCAGGATTTCTACAGGACCATGTAATAGGTTCGGTTTTTATCAGACCACTGAAGAAAACTCCTAGAAATTGACAATTCGACTTGTCTCTCGCATGATTCGCAAAGCGGGGTGGTGCTCTATCTTGTTAAAAGATCTGCAACTCAGCGTCTTCCTTTGCACGAAATGAGAAAACAAAAAGGATTTATTTACAATAGTTATCTTTTCGCACGTAAGTTAACAGACGTGGTAACAAAAATTACGCAATATTTAGTAATAGACTTTTTTTCCCGTTTGTTTGTTTAAAAAAAAGAAGGAGGAATTAACCGACACTTTAACAATGAATTGAAAATTATTTATGAGAATGTGGATGTCAAGAAGGATCAGAATTTGACTTCCGGCCAAAGCAATTCTGCACGTTTAAAGAATTTTCTTTTTTTTGTGTGTGTGTGTTTTCTGTCTTGCAAAGCACTTATTTTTGATTTTATTTTAAATACATTTACCGATTCTTTTTTTTTTATTCGCTGCATTTTCGAAAGATGTACTTTTATTTATGAACATGAACTTAAGCTTTTGTTGACAAAAATTCTTCCCAAATCTTCGAGAAAATAAGATTAGACATTTTTTTGGGAGTCAAAAAGTGACAAAATTGCATACATTTTACACAGTGTGAATACAAAATGATTTTATATTTAGAAAACATAAAGAAATTGTCCCTTTCTGCTAAGAATAGAAACTAGGAACAGAATTACTTCGATTATAACAATGCACGTAAGAACTGTACGCCACGAAGCAGGCTTCCGTCCTAAAAATCCATACGGAATGATGCCTATTCGGTGGAAGAATCTCAGGGTAGGGCCGACAGAAGTACCTTTATTCGTTGTCACTGAAGAGTTTCATGATCGGTAAGTTATTTTTGCTTAGTCACCTTGTATAGGAATGCTACGATTGTTCGTGAGGAGAATTACTTTTGACAATAATATGCCTTCGCGTTTAAATCACTAAACGAGTCCATAGTAAAGATAAAAATGGAGAGTCCAAAGTTATAGGAACATACCATCGTGCCTTTGTGGATATTTCCGTAGAATTATTCCTAAGAATGGTGCACAGTGATCAGATGCTACTAAATCGTTGTGCTATTATTCATACCTATTACATAACGTTGTTGCTGTACATAAATTACATACATTATAAATGACCTTTCCATGGGCATACATTCCACAGTTATTAACTAATTAATATGGATAACCTCAGTAAAACTTTAGGTTATAACAGATAATGGAAGACTTAATCTAAGTATCTAAATGCAGACATGTTTGAACATAATTGCATTATATAAGAACGGTATGTTGTATAACAATACGCACACTGGGTATACATTGTATAAAACAGTACATAAGAAGACTTAAACGCAAGGACTATCTGCCTACGGATAGGTAGCCTGAGAGTCATTATTATTCTTTCTGAAGCAGGAGGTGTGCGTAATAAGCAGTGCTCTCGCCGAGACTCGAACCCTAGAGCTCTCAAAGACGCGTCGAGTATGTTTCCAGTTACACCGCGAAGGCATGAGGAAAGGAGGAGTTTTTCCTACCTAAGGAAGGGTTATCTACCTTTTTCTTAGGTAGACAACACCAAGGGAAACACAGCTCATTTATAAGCATTTTATGGAGGAATTTTTAATGGAAATTGGCTTATATTCATGTTACACATAGCACTAGCAACAAAGCGATAGTAGTTTACACTGGCATTGCTATTTCAGATTAGTACTTCGATCTGATAGGCGTAAGTCCTAGTGCTGAAGATAAGCTTTTCAAGTTTAAAAGAAACTCTTAATCTTGCCAAAAAATTTACACTTTAAATATGAATTTTGTTTGTTGTTTTCCAATTAATTATGCTATAAAACTACTTAATGCTCGTAATTTTTAGAGCACCTAATATTGATGCCTAATTGATATCTAATGTTAATAATGTTGGTAATTTTTGAAACTGAGTGAGATTTACAAATCTTGGTATTAGTTTAAGAATTTTTTATGTGTTCCATAAGTATAAATTTGTAATCTATATGATCGTAATACAAAAGCTATGTTTAATTAATTTTATTAATTAATTTTAGAAGTCTCTGATTTTGATACTTAAACAGACTTTCATTTCATATTTCTAAAATAAATAGAATATTTTACATTTAAAACTGCTAAAAGATATTACATTTAAAATTTCTTTTAGATATCGTTAGTGTCTAATTTTTAGTCCAAAGGGGCAATTTGCCCTGAAGGACTATTAATTTCGTTTTGGTATTTTGCGTTGAAAAGTATAAACGGCGAATCACCTTTCAAATTGTTGCCACCAAATATTATCGCCCTATATCATATTTAAAGAAATTAAATAGTGAAGAATCTGCATGAATGTATGTGTTTTTCTTGCATTGTGATAAAAGAACGGTACCCACAGCTATCAAAATTTGACATTCCATATAATATGGGCCTATGGAAGTTATTATTACTATTATACTAATAACCTATTATACTAATAATTTGTTTTATTATCGATTTAACATTTTGTAATACTTCAAGGAATTTTTGATTAAAAAACTAAACGATTTCAAAGCAAGCAATGGCAACACTGTGTAGAGACATTAGGTATTTTTGAAGCAGGAGTCATGAAAAACAAGGCCTTCACCGGGAATCGAACCACGGGACCTCTCGGTTACGCGTCGAGCGTGCTGACCACTACACCAGGAAGGCATGCCAAGTAGGTGGGAGAAATACCTTATAACTGTACGGAAAAAAAATTTTTTTTATCACCAGCGCGCGAGACTCTATTGGAAATTTTAGATATGCTCATTTTAAATTATTTTGCGACATTGCTGTTGAACTGAATTTTATGGTTTGAGTACGCAAAACATGATATTTAATAAATAAAGGTAACACACGAAACGTTAAAAACGCTCCTTTAGTCGTAATTTAAACCTGAAACCTTTCAGATTTTTTAGTTTTTGATATTTAAAAACGTTTATAAAAATTAATTTTAAAAGGATTAATTTCAGTTATATTCAAAACCAGTTCTTTCAGAAATGGATGCTGTTTCGGGAATATTCTATTTTGATAGTTAAATGTATTCACATTTAAAAACAGTGCAGAAATTGTATTTAAAAGGAAGTTTTCTGGAAGTGTAAATGCCTGAATTTAATATTTATGTTCTGTTACTAGCGTTTAAACAGGATTTTGACATCTGAAGATATTAGTAGAGTCTATACTAAATTATTCTAATTTAAAAAGTTAAAATTTCTAGTAAAAATCATGTCTAATTTTTTTTAGTTGAATATACATCTTATTTAAAATTATCTGAAAAATTCCTGTAGATTTTTTTTTTTTTTGTATTTAAGCGTACCAGCAGAATTTTGATTTTTTTTTAAAACTTAAGATACTAATAGAATATATTAGAATTTATTTCTGATTTTATCAGCTTAAATAACATATAGCTAGATCTTACATCTGATTCTAAAGTATGAACGGTAGAATTCAGTTCTGAATTTAACATTTAAATATGCGAGTAGAATTTGCTCCTAATCATATATTTACATCCGATTTTGATATTTCGAGCAGAATTTGTATTTAGAAAAATCACATTTTATTAACAGTCTGATTACATCATTTGAAAGTATGAATGTAATTGACATTTCACTAATAGAACTGAAGATTAGGTTAGGTTATTTGAATATGGCAAAGGCACAAGGGCTAGTTGCCATAGAGAAGGGATGCTTTTGTGAAGGATTATCTGATGAAAATTGGCTCGAGTTAACATCACGTATGGAGAAAACTACAAAAACCAAGCACGCAACTAACCCGTTTGCCTGGATTCGAATCCAAAGCAGGTTGGGCTCCTAATATTCAGCGCTTTTGACCACTCGGCCAGTGATGGGGCTCTTAATAGAACTGAAAACTGATTTTGATGATTAAAAGTACGACTATAATTTGCTCTTAATTTTAAATTTATTAGCAGAAATGACATGTTACTAAGTAAATCATAGAAGTTTGCCGTTCTCGGAGACTTAAATATTTACTGCAATACAAATTATCCAACGCATCTACAGGCTTATTATGAAAAGATTTTAAAAAGTACTGAAAATTCCCATATTTACTGGTACACTATCCAAAGAAAAATTAGTAAAAGCAAAACACACAATGGTTTAAAATTCCATAGAAATGAATTCCTTTTTCTTTTTTCCTTTTTTTTAGAAAGACACACAATAGCTAAATGGATCCTGATTAACCTCAGATTTCAAATTCTTGGATTTTGCAATTCGAGATTTTTAATTTCAAACCCTCATTATAACGAAACGCCACTAAATTTTTGATTGACAATATGTGGATTTTTTGCAATTGGCAATTGATCCCTAGAATAGAATAATCCTTAGACTAGAAGTTTTGAGCTATTTTTCGTCAGAATATTGAACACTAGAACTAACAGTTGTATATATGATGTATATCAAGTACTTTTCTAAATCGTTTTGCGATGGTTCGGGTATGAGCAATAAGTTTTGAATTAATACTTAAACACAGACAGAAAAGGAAGTTAAAAGAGCATCGAGATATAATAGTGACGCGATCTGTGGAAAAAGAAAATATAATGTACAAAGCTTAACTTGTATGAATAAAAATGAAAATAACAAATCAATAAAATAATAAAAAAAATGCAGCGGTCAAACCAGTTCACACGATTTTTATCGTGCAATTCTCAACCAAACGATTTTCCACGCGCTAACGATAGAACGAAGATCCTCTTCTTATTAATTAAAGAAGTTCCGAACCAATAGCGGGTCAACCTTGGAGAGAAAAAAACGTTTTTAATTTTTTTTTTCTATATACCTCATACACCTGCAATGGTAGTTCAGTATATTTATGCTGATGCGTCTAATAACTCATGACTGAGGTGGTTTTTAATTTGACAGCGAGGGGAAAATTTATATGCGGCAGTTGGCAACATGCGTTTATCGTCTATTTTTCTTTATCATCTCGCAGTTTATATCTGCTTTCTTCTGCAGTGCTTTCATATGATCTTACGGTAGTTTCATTCAGTAGTTTGATAAAAAATTAAAATATTAATTAGGCAATCAAGTTATGTTTAATCGCAAGAAGAGTTTCAAAAAACTGCGTAAATTATTTGCGAATTATTATTCAACAATACTATCATCCCCTTAGAAAATATACGGATTTAACAGCATTTTATTTATGGTATTAGAAAGTGTTTTGTTAATAGTAGTAGAAAGAAATTTATTTTTAGTATTAGAAATTTATAGTACTAAAATGATATATTTACCATTTATTCGATTTATTAATTATGTTTTGGAATTAACTTGCTAAACTGCAATCGTATTCAGCAAGTAGAATATATTTAGGCAAAATATTTGTGTAATGAATAAAAAAAATGCTGAATTTAATTTGATTTTGATTGTTAGAGGTAAAACTTTCAGAAGAATAATAAAGGCTAAAGTTATCAAGGGATTTGGAAGCTTCAAAATGATATTAAGCGGAAATAATAAGCAGTTTAAAAATCCATAGCTCACGCCAAGCAGCCCAAGAATTTGAAGTTCTAAACATAGCCAAAGAAAAACATTACTATAAAATAAGGGTTTCAGATTTGTACTTTCGGTTAAAGTGGAACTTCAAGTATATTTTGAAGCAAGATTCTCCTCTCAGGTAATGGAACTATCATTTCTCTTCATACATCAAAATGGTCAAGCTTAACGAATTATGTTCATTGTTGGTAGTACAGAATTCGAAACTACTGACCACTTTAATTGAAGTTTTCATCCTTGCTTTATAGCTAATTGAAATCAACGTGATATTTCGATAAATGGATTACTGATAATGTTACATATCATGATTATGTGTAGGCAGAATTTTAGTATAAGTCTTTTATTTTTAAAATGTTTTGTGAAACAATAAAAAATAAATAAAAATCTTAGAATTTCTCCAAGGTTCGAGAATATTGAAATAGGGCAACATCATAAATTTCGTAAAAAATGATTAAGTGATGTTTGATGCTTATTACTGTAGTCTGCTACTATAAAATAGGAGCTAATGACAGAACGAAGGTTTTTTTTTGACGAAATATAAAGATCTTTCTGAGCCTTCCTCATTTTCGATCGTAATGCATGTCGTCATCATCGTATAGTACTTATTTTCTCAAGCTCCTCTGAAACTGCAATTTATGTCAGCTTTCATTCGGGCGCTTTGTACGAAGCCAAACACGCTAAACGGAAAGGAAGTAACGAAAAACAATTAAGAAGCTGACCATCTGTCGCATAATAAAAACATTTATTTGATATATAAATGAATGCTGTCGCATAGCGAAAAAGATTTATTTAAAAAAAAAGAAAGTCTGAAAGGTTTCAAATTTTAAATTACGTCCAAAGGGGCTTTTTTAACATTTTGCGTGTTACCTTTAGCTATTAAATGTCACGTTCTTTGCACTTAAACCATAAAATTCAGTTCAAGAGCAATATCGAAAAATAATTTTAAATTGAGCGTATCTTTAGAATTTCCGACACGCAGTCTCACGCTCTGGAGATAAAAACGTTTTTTCTGTACAACGTTGCCATTGCTAACTTGAAATCTTTGAGATTGATAATGAAAAATTCGTCAAAGGTTTACAAAATATGATATCGATAATAAAAGAAATTCCAAATTTCAAATTTAGGCTTCCAGATGCCCATATTCGCAGTAGGATTACGTCATTCAAAATTCGATGGCTATAGGTACCGTCGTTTTATCACAATGCGAGAAATATACATGCAGTTGTGCAGCTTCATCATTATTTAATTTCTTCAAATATAATACAGGGCGATAATATTTGGTGGCAATAATTTGAAAAGTGAAACGGACATTCAGAGTGATTCGACCCAAAATCGCAAAACGAAAACAATGATCCCTTAGGTACAAACCCCTTTGGACTAATAATAAAAGTATTTTAGTGAAAATCGGGAAATAACGCGAAATGAAACACGCTGGACAGTTTTTTATACATTTAAAAATTTCTTTGACTATTGAGATTTTGTGCTTTTCCTTTCAAAACATTATGCCTTCAGTTTAATTAACTAAACCGAAAACAATATGCCCAAATATTAACCGATATATTAGAGTACGTTAGGATACATTTAAAAATTATCAAAATAAATTTTATCCTGAAATTATCATCACCAAAAATGAAAACATTCTTGTTCATTTTCTATTATGTAAATGCAGCGTATTCCACTCGCAAGTTTCTCCGATTTAACATGTATCATAGGCATAATATAAAAGGAAGATGAAAGTAATTTATAGAAAACTAACACAGAATTGGAGATATATCAAAATATCATAATCCTGAATGTAGCCTTTTCCGTTCTGTAAAACACGCATATTTTACATGTCAGTGGGTTGACTTTATTTGGTCTTCTCAGCCTTGTTCAAGACTTTCCATGGTCCATTGATCTAGACCTTTCAACTTAGGAAGGGGTCTGAAGAACTGATATTGGCTGCGCTTTGTAACCATAGGTTTTTTGCAGATAATGCGACCATCGAAAATCCTGGTTGTAATTGTTATAAACCTGCTGAATGAATTGTTATAAACGTGCTGGAAGTAAAAGGTTTTAACTCACTATCATCTAAACGTTAAAAAATATAGATCTATGTTCGCTGTAGTACAGAACCTGGGTTTCTTCGGGAGCATACAATTAGATGAGACGTCTCAAAGACAGCTAATAAGTTGTCTTATAAATAGCACCGAGGCAGAGAAAGGGTGTAAAGGGCCCTTTTATTAATTCAAATAAAGTTTAACACACGACACTAATTCGTGTTCACAGAAACCAACACGTAAGGATTAAATAAAGACAATGGATAAACTTCAAATTAATGAAGTAGCCTAACGGCTCTACAGTTTAACTCGGCGAGTGATGGCTCTGACCGAAGTCGGCTTACTGCAAGAATAACTCAAAGTCTAATTCTACTCGCTAGAGAAGAACTCTACTCGTTAGAGAATCAAACTTAGCAGCGTGACTTTTAAGCAGGCAGAACACGCTCTGATTTTCTCTTCCAAAATTTCCCTTCCTTCGTTCTACCCAATTTGAATACCACTCACCCTGGAAATTTACATTCTGGCAGGAAATGAAACGAGGCTTGAGAAAAAAGTAATTTACTTTAACGAGTTAGGAAATTAATACGAACCTTACAGTTGTTTAAAAATAAGAGGCTTTATCGGTTCTCCTGCACTTTCAATCTTTATTATATCTTTTTCTATATATTATGTGACTGCACTAAGCTTTTATGTCGGTGTGCATGGCTGATGCTGCTGTTGTTGTTTGCTATGGTAGCACTATTTATTCATATGATTTGAAATTATGGATGTAGGGCGTTCTGTAAAATGTTTCATTATAAAACCTCACAGACTGTCCATTGAACTGAAGACCTTCTCCGATTTCTAAGAAAAGTACAAGAAATACCTTCTCTTCAGAGACAGATAATTTACATCCATGCCTTCTTCGCGATTCGAATCGGGGACTCTAGGTACGGGAAAATGGTTAGTGAATCACTAACCATTTTCCCGTCTGGGCGACTTTCTTCAGATAGTTACCGGCGCTAGGTATCTTCAGATAGTTACCGACACTTTACCAACTACTAGGGCATATAGTGCGATATATTTTAGGTTACGTTCGCATAAGTTCCGCTGTGAGCTTAACTGTGAGCCTAAGTGCCCTGGGGTCTATATTTGAGAGCCTTTTCTGCGGAGAGCACGATTTTGAGTAAATGTGGAGTAAATGTGACGTAGTTATGTGAAAATGTGACATACTTGGCAAGAAGGAAAGCAGTGTAATATCCATTATGTTCGCTGTCACTTCTGAAGCCTGCATCTGGTCGTTGTTGGTTGCTGTTATGACGCCATTAATTGCTGTTAACTGAAAGGGCAAAATTACTTCTCTGTACAAGTAGGCGGGCTGCCAGAATTTCACTATTGTGCAACTCCGCCCTAAGTTTGAAGAACAGCCCGGGAGTTGTCTACGTGTCTTCTACCCCTCTTCCCCTACCAAAAACCGCTCGAAAGAACTCCCATGAATTTTGAATGTCGTCTTGCCTCATAGGCATTATATGCTTACAAACATCTATGCTTCTAAGGGATTCGAGCCCAGGCCCATGGGTATGGCTATCAGCGTCACGGACCACTATACCATCTGGCTACGCTCTTACTCTTTCATCGCAAAAAAAAAAAAAAAAAAAAAAAACAGGTAGTATCAGATAGCCTCCGAATTTATAACCTCTGTTTCCTTAGGACGGTATTATTGAACCAAAAGCCTGCTTTGAACTCTGATAAAAGTACAGGGATATCTTTCCACTGTGAACTAACTATGCCTACAAAGTCATGAGACGAATATTCCTGAATCTCATGTAGATTCACTTCGGTTCATAAGCATATTATTTTGAAAGTTGACGAGTCCTAAAAGCGAAACCATGTTTTGTCCGAGAAAACGGTTTTGTGCAAGAATTCTGCATTTTGAGAAATGAAGGACTGCACTCGTTTGCATGGCACTGCGAAAATTGTTTTTCCAAGTCGTGTTTTCGTGTCTTGATTTCCTTTTTTCCCAGTGCTTTGGGGCATGGTAACAAGTTTCTCAAGACATAACTGACATAATGACTCTTTTCTGTTACCTGTTATACACTTTTTGCACTGTTTTTCCGATCTTTGGATGGCTTAATCTTGAGAACATTTACCAATATTATGTTGCTGTAAGCGTTTTCATCGTAATATGTGAGATTGTAGCATTAAAACTTTCTATAAAATTGGAGTCGGTAACATTAATCTCGCTGTTGTTTACCAGTTTGAACATAACTGCAAATTCATCTAATCTGAATGTTTCAACAGCAAACGTTTGCACCATTTGCAGCGTTGGCTCTGGTATGGTTAAGTAAGAAGATATGCTGAAGTAATATTGTTCAGCAGTTTGTATCTGATGCCCATAAATTTCAGTATTATTTTGTATTTTGTTTGTAGTGAATGGTATTGCAGGAATTCGTAAATGAAATACCCTTTTATGTTCTAAAGAATCAAGTGTTTCTATGATACGACCGTTAGTTTAGGCATAACGAAAGGGGCTCATGATCCGAGCGAAAACACTGTTTGCTTTTCGAGCATTTTTTTTCTTCTGAGCTACTTGTTTTTCCCTCTATTTCTAGCATTCGAAACAAAAAGATTTCGATAAAGATTTGAACTGATACTAGGAATCTTCTCCTTTGCCATTAATTTTTTAAAGGGGGAATATGAAAAATTTTAGGAACTCTTTTCATGTCCCCTTTTGGTGCAATAGTTATCCTATTTATCCAACAGATCAGAGATTCGGTGTTTGGTTTCCAGCTGTAGTACAACATATTTTTCAAACTTTTCCATTCCCAAACTCTTCCCATATCTGTTAATTAGTTAAAAAATACATTTATTTCATTAAAACTTGCAAAATAATTTTTTTTCTTCTAACTTTGAAAGCAGGGCGATAGAATAACCTAGATTTATTACTGTAGTAAATTTAGCTTTTGCAATAATTTAATATGAGGAGTTCTTTGGCTTGTAATAATTGTTTGAAGATTTTATAATGAGTACTACCTAAATTGGATTACGATATGCATCCTTTTTATTTTTTAATATTTAAGACCAAGGCACACTAAAATATATTATTTATTTTCATCTAGTTTCAATTTAATGTTTTCAGTGAAGTAACCAAAAAGCATATTACAAGAAATAATTTAATCAGTCTTAAGACATAAAAAAGTATAAGAAAAGAAAGGATTATTTTCTGCGCTTTATTTACTAACCTATTTTCTAAATACTTTCCTTCCAATGTTTGGCAGTTTCATTAGAGAAAAAAAAATCAGACATTAAAAGTGGATTAACTTCTTTCACCATTAAAGAAAGTAATGGTAATTTAGAGTGAACTCTGAAGTGGGGTAATCAATCTTCAAAATATTGACAGTGGCTTCCAGTTAAAGAAATGCTATATGCACTTTTAAACTTTGCCTAAGGGAAATTCACATTCTGTACATTTACGATTTTTCTGTAGCTTAGAATTTATAATTATTACTTTTAATAGTACATGATAACTTTTACCCCCTCAATGATGGGCCCTAGCCGTTTTTAGGCATTAGCCACTACTAAAATCGGAAGTGGTGGTCTTTTATTGCAGGCACATATCAGACAGGGCACAGTTGCCTCCTATGAAAGGACGGACAAATCACATCCATGCCCTCTCCGGAATTTGAACCCGGGAATATCGTATGGTCACTGAAGGACGGACTTGTATTTTAAGACGCAAGTCTACAAATTTATTTCTAAAAGTCCTTTTATCGTTTATTTCATCATTTGGATTGGTGAAATTTCATTTTAGGACCAGGCAAATCTGATAATTGTCTTCACGGAATTCCAAAGGAAGATATTTCGAATATCAGATGGACGGTAAAATTTTCGTTTTAATGGTTACAGAAATCAATGCAAAAAAACCTATTCAATAACCTGATGGGTCTTATTCACAGGTGTAATAACATCAGCCTTGATGTAGAAAACGGCCTTTTGCCAATGTTAGAGACGAGTAATATTTTACTACAGTAGAACTCCAATTATCGGAACCATTTGGGACCGGACCCCATTCGGATAATCAAGAATTCGGATAATTGGATTTTTTTCCGAAGAAAGGGTTTACGTACACTTTAATTAATTACTGTATGTTGAAAATGGGAGAAAAAACTACTTTTAAAGAAAACGAGGTTTTAATTAATTAAAATGAAAAGACAATACTTTTACGTCCATGTTATATAGCGTACTGTACTCACAAATGCTGAAAGTGCTTACTGAGTATCTCGGTCAAAGTAAGCTGTTTGACTGTCTTCGTCTTCATCCGTTTTGGGGCAGCCAAGTCGCGCATCTAGTTGCATGTGGTTACACGCTCCATCCACTTCAAGGCCGGCAAACACTTCACTAGTCGATGGACCCGTGTCTGCTTCAATTTCGACATTAAGGTCATCTTCTTCCTCGACACATTCCTCTCTCACACTTTCAATAAATTCATCATCATTTTAGAATTTGAAACACAGGATCTGATGAATCACACGCTATCCATGACGAATCACATACCAACACACCATTTGCTCCTTTTAATGTCTGAAATCATTGATTGTCCAACATCGTGCATCTCAGCCAACTTTACTTTTTTCTCTAGTCTCTTATGTAGCAGTTTTCTAAGCCTAACCATGTATCAAATGTCCAGATCTTCAATGAACAAATAAATGCTTCCAATGTTCAGTGAAATCCAATGAATATTTTGGAGCAAATGCTTCTCTAGTCTTCGAAGAAAAGACAAACGGTTTGACTCGGTCCTTATCAAAAGTAGACTTTGATCACAGAGTTGAGTTGGATTAAACTTAGGCATACTTAGGTTTCAAGGTAAGTGACACTATGGAAAGTATTTAGAGATTCAAAGAAAAAGAGTACCGGAAAAGTTTCTCATTGCAGGTTTTACCATGGTGTATATGGTGCAGCTAAACCAAAATCATGAGAGAAGGAGCGCTGGGAAAAACAAGCGTAAGTCTGTATGGAGACATCAAACTCTTTTACAGTTTAGGTCTCTTAAAAGTCTCATTCCGGCACAGTCTTTAATAGACAACGGTCTTTTACGTATAGCCTTAAGAAATTTTAACCAATACTATCTGGTATTCTACTTGGTATGCCATGTACCATACAGAATACCTTATAGTATACCAGGTAGAATACCAGATAATGGTACAGAAAACATTTTTACGTCCATGTTATATAGCGTACTGTACTCACAAGTGCTGAAAGACATTGCTTACTGAATATCTCGGTCAAAGTAAGCTGTTTGATTGCCTTCTTCTTCATCCGATTTGGCCTTCGTCTTCATCCGTTCACCGTATGTTTTCTGTACCATTGTCTAATAATTATTAAGAATTTAATTATTTATAAAGACATGTTGAAATAAAAATCTATGAATTTGATAGTACGACACAACGCAGATCCGAAAGTAAAAAGAGGAGAAACGTGCGTAATAAAACAATTGTCGGTAAAAATGTTTAAGTATTGCCTGTTACGCCCTAGATTTGGAAATTTTATTTTATTAGTTAAATCATAACTGCTGTCATTACTGTTATCACATTTGTTTAAATTATACTAAAAAGGAAATGTGAAACGTTTTGCATGCAAAATAAAAACATATAATAGTTCTAAAAATATTTTATTTCTTATCGGATAATTGAATTAATTTTTCTTTTTTTGTTCTGAGAAAGTTAACGATAAATAGCTATTGTCCTTCTTCAACCACAAATTCCGGTTGCCAAATCTAGCAAGAGAAGTAGCTTCGGAAGTCGTCAACGTGTCGCCAAGTGCCTTTGACAGAAGAGTACGACTTCCCGCTGTGTTTTCTATTCATTCGGGGGTTGTGTTTTCCTCACAGTTCTTCTTTTCATCCCGAATTCACTCCCCCTACCATATTCCTGTTTTCCCCATTTCGTATTGATGAAAAGGAATTCCGCTATGGCTCGAAGAATTCAATTTTTTATTCTTATTTTCCTCTTCTTCCTTTGAGTGGCAACAGTCAATACATAACGAACGACACAAACAAGTGGCGATTTTTCTTATCGATTATTTTTTCCCCCTTTCGAGACTCTAGTGTCTGATTCTAAGCATTCGAGAGCTCTTTTGAAAAGAAGAGTTGTCGAAGAGCTGCTATAAAAAACATTGCACGAAATAATTATTTGATATGCTGAGCAAACTTTTTGTGCACTTTCAATGCAATTTTTTTTTCCTTTGGAAAATGTTCGCTGATGTGATGTTTTTAAAGTACATTTTCGTAACATTTTTATTTGAAATTTGAATGGTCGTACAGTTGATGTTTTATTTATTTGATATTTAAGTGCTCGCTTGAATAGGATTTGCACTTTTTTTGCCTTTAAACGGTTTTCCAGCCTGTTATAAACGGAGCTGTTTAACATTATCTTCTTTTCAAGCGATATTTTCTCATCGTTTCGAGTGCGTGCTCATCGCTGCAAAAACGATAAACGTCTTTGAGGAAATATCATTAATTTTTCTTAACTTTATTGGCTGAATAAATGGTTCGATTCAAATTTTAAGCATCTTAAACGTTTTTCTCCCATTTAAGGAAATGTAATCGATGTGAATGGTAAGTTTTTTTTTTTCCTCGATCAAGCAAAACCATTTTTAAAACCATTCAGTTTTTTTGTTAGTTTTAAATTATATGCAACTTGGCATTACTGCAAGACCAGTCGTATGTTTGATTTACACTTTCGCATCTTTGAAGTTCAGAATTATGAAATGGCTCCCAAAATTAAAGAGCTAGATTCAGAATACCTGATTTACACAATATTATATCAAAAGTATATATAAATTTATATACGTATTCTTTCCTCTAAAAACATGCTTGATCTAAGTAGAGGTGTATTTAGCTACATTCTTTCTAGTATAAAAATATTTAACAGCTCTTCTCTCTCTTCCTTTTTACTTCTTTGTACGAAGTAAAAAGGAAGTATTGTAATCGCGAAAAACTTCGAGTATCATATTTCAACGAAAATATCAATTTTGACCGTAATCGAAAGCAATTTAACGATGTTTTTGAGTGACATCCTTACATAAGGACATAATAAATGACTCTTGCCCCCCCCAAAAAAAATTATTAAACTGGTTTAAATGGATCCTGCAGAGATTTTTTCGTGGCGTCTGTGCGTACGTACGTACGTATGTATGTATGTATTTCCTATAATTCAAAAACGAGTAGCCTCAGAACGTTGAAATTTTGTATATAAAACTGCTATAACATGTAGATATGCACCCCTTATTTTGGTTGCAATCGGCCGCACCAAAAGTATATGTATATAAATATATATGCATATCCACTCTGTTACTCGGCTTCGTGAGCTCAGTTTCTTTATTCTTATATGTTTGTAAATTGTGCATTTTTTGCTTTAAAAATGACTGAATAATGTTGTTCTTATCTTCCGGTTAAAGTTTTAGTTAACCTGCATGTTATAGTTGTAGAATTAACAACAATTTAAAGGTTGTTTAAGTGGGGCTAAGCCTAATTTTTTTTTGCCATGACAACCATATTTGTTTAGATTTGAAATTTAGCAGACTAGTGGATTTGTTGCCAATCTAGAGAAACTAAGCTTCGCAACAATAAATATAACGACTTCTTTTATTACTGCGAATTAAGTCATGTTTAATCCATTCTGAAATTTATTCGAGGAAATAAGTGTTCAGATTTACTTCGTAATTTTTAATATAGATATTTTGAGTTTTTATGTATCTTTGCCTTATCGGGAAGTGAGGATTGAAATAATTGAATGAGAAATACTGAATCGTCTGTGAAAACCCTTTTGTTGCTGCTGTTGTTTGTTTAATTTTTTTATACATCATTTTAGATTTATTATAGTACTTAAATAGAACATGTGGCAACGATTAGATAATGCTTCAGATGATAAGCATAATTTGTGTGTATTCTGAGTTATAAAATGAATGAGATGTAACTCTGTTAAGTATACCTAGCACCAAAATATCGCTGTGGTAAATAAGTGCAGTGAATTTTAAAGAGTACACTTATTCTCTTGTGGTTTATGCGCTATCGACGAAGTTGATTTAATTCAATCCAGAAAGTTTAAACGAAATTCAAAATGGGTATAATTTAACATTCCGTACAAAGTAGTGTACACATCAGATCTTTTGCTACAAATTATAGCATTTTTAATTTCCTGTTGTTATCAGAAAATAATTTACACGAGACACTTAATCTGCATTTATTTAATTTCATATTTTCCTCTCCTCTTTCTTTTTATCTATCATTGTTTTTAATGAATCCTATTAAAAATAATTATGTTTATTGGATGTTCTCTAAAATGCTTATTGACTGTTCTGAGCGTTTTCAAAGAAACTTTTTTTTAGGTTTTATAAAATATTTCAGAATGAAATCAGTCTGAATAATATACAGTCACATTCTGTTTCGCTCCTGCTAGATAATTTATAACCTATTTGGACCTGGCAACTGTCGCCATTACACAAGACGTAATATATGTATTTGCTACCTGGACTAGAATATAGAAGTTTCCATGATGTTGCCTCTCATGTTACTGTCTTAGGATCTTTACTTTATGTCTCGAATTATTAGAAATACATCTAACTGATGTTATTAAAAACTCTTTTAAATTATGATATATTAAATTGATAATTTTTCGAACACTTGCAACATTATTGGAATTAGTAAAATATCTTTTTAATGCCACACTTCATTTAACTCGTATAAAATCATTTAGTTTTGATTTTGCGTTCATTATTGTTGAACATTAATCAAGACAACGAAACGATTGACTTAAATTATTTTAAATTTAATGTATAATTTCGTAGCTTGGTGTGACTGCTGTTTCTGATTTCTTTTATTCTAAATTTAATAACGCTTCATTGGGCGAGTGGTTAAGACTGCTGAACTCAGAGAGTTTGATCCGGCTTCGATCCCACACCAAAGGGCAGGCTGCATGGGTTTTCCCTGTGTGTAACGTGGATGTGTGTTAGTTTCTCATAGAAATTCCTCTACGTTATCTTGTCCTCTAGGCAGACAAGCCGCGCCAGCCATATTCAAGCACAGGGCCGCGCCAGAGACGGTGTAAACAGTGCGGCCGCACAGTTCAGCAGAATTTAAGAGGCGGCAAAAATTTTAGAATTTAGAGAAGCAGCGATTTGCAAAATTTAGTAACAGCAAAATTTTAGAATTTACGGAGTGCAATGGGTAGCAGAATTTAGGGAGGCGACATACAGAAAAATTTAGTGCTAATAGAGACTGCACTGGCTGGCAAAATGCCTAGTGCCTGTCCTGCTCAAATATCCTGACCTAAATTTAATAATCAGCTTGAAGTATAAAATTCGAAATTTCATTTACCAGTTTTTTCCCTCTGAAAAGCTATGTTAACAGCTTCCATTTTTTATTTTATTTACATTACGTTCATACTGCTGTAACAGTATTAATACCAAATTAATAGGTCACAGTATTAATACCAGTTCTGATAACTGCTGCCATTCCTTAGCATAGGAAATAAAATTATCCTAAAAATTATATAATCGCGTTGCTCATTAAGTGCAACAAAACGCATTATTTAAAAGGAAATTTTATTTGAACTTCCTAACAACATTTTGCAGAAAGTTTTGTTTTACCGTACATGCAATGATTAAAATACGTTTTTAACACCACGCAATATATCGATTACAGAGCTTTGAATTATTTCGTACGCT
>KK121867.1:57302-70373 GCA_000611955.2 Stegodyphus mimosarum
GCATTCCAAATTTTATCTGCTGTTAATGTTGATATTATGTGATGGCATATAGTTAACAATTCTTTGTGTATCGTATTTCTTCTTCTTCTTCTTACCCCGCTTTTTTTTATTTGAAACGCAATGTAGAGTTTGATACTTTGATATTTATTTACTTATACAATTTGCATTGAGACAAAAAATTTGGAAACGAATATCAGAGCTTTCAAATTAAAATTTATGTTATGAGCTGAAGTTTAATTTTATTTAACAGTTAAAATTTAGCTTTCTCAAATTTACAGCAATAAATGTTATGTAATATTGTTGCGTGCGTACGTGTTCATTATGGATTGAATGCACAAGTCGATAAAAAGTTAACAAAAATTTATTCTTCCCACAAGAGATAAATCAAAATGCTGAAATATTTCTTCAGAGATATTTGTACAATATCACAATATCTCAAACGTTTAAGAGAATTCAATAAAAACAGATAAAGTTAATCCAATGTCACTGCGAAATCGCTACAATCAATCACAGCATTAAGTAAACAAACAGTTCGCTTAAAACAGCTACAACTATAACTGAGCTGAGGTGTTTCAATTCGGCTTTTATAAGCTTTTTAATTATTTGCTAGAATATTCTTGTAAAATCTCGATTTTTCTCGGTTTTTGTGGATGGCAGCAACAATTACGAGATATTTATTCATTATATATTAAATGCATGCGCTCTTGTATTTTTACTTTACAAAGCAATTTCAATTACAATTCCAAATAAATAGCCAAATAAGTACGAAATCCGTAACACTGCCCCCTTCCCAAGGACTGCACGTCCCGGGCAGTACAGTCCCTGGACAGGAAGCCAAACTTACAACTAAAGCATCAATGCAATGATAAACATTACAATAACGAAATAAACAATAATTGCAATAAGTAACTTTCAGCAAATAAAAGCTATCAAATACTAAATACAAATCAAATACTAAATACAAATCAAATACTGTCAAATACTAAATACAAATCAAATACTATCAGATACTAAATACTATCAAATGCTAAACACAAAAATGACCATGGTCTTACATTATTTACATTAATATTTACAATTATATACATTACGCACTATGGCCATAGTAAGGAACTAACCTGTCGTAATGAACAACTTTCGGCTTAGAGTTCGATGACTTAAGGATCCGAACCATGAAGTCGTTCAGCCTGTTTAAGACTGTGTACGGACCATCCCTAGGTGACTGTAGTTTCGGACAGAGTCTATTCCGTCGACTCGGATTCCACAACCACACCTTGTCTCCTTCGTTGAATCGATGTTCAGTAGCTCTCGCGCCGTATCGGGTCTTCATCTTCCTTGTCGCCATGTTGACACGCTCTTGCGCAAAATTATGCATCACTTCAAACCGGGCCTAGACATCTTGGATGTATTCCTCAGGTGATGAAGGCGCATCTGCAGGGCGGCCAAATAAGGGATCACAAGACAGACGAAGATCACGACAGATGGGCATCTGGGATGAAGAATTGCTGGTAGTCTTGGGTTTCTCTTCATCCCTAGTATGATTTTGGCAGCTTTCTGAGCAGGGCCTTTCAGACGAGGGGTCGGCGTTTCCAGCTGAGGATCTGTTCTGATGATCGATAGTCATGTCTTCAGATGCTGAAAGCAGTTTGTTGTTTTTGAAGTCTAAAGAAAAATTGTATTTCCTTCCAATTCTAGTATGCAAGGATCTGTAATATCCACCACATATGCCATGTGATAGTAGGTGGCACTTCCAAAGGTGATGTTCACGTTTAACTTTTCTTCTCGTCCAAATCAGTTTATCCTTAAATTTTTGAGCTAAATCTCTTCGAATGATGGTAACATTAGCTCCTGTATCAATGATCATGCTGCAAGGAACTCCGTTGATATGCCCATTAATGGATAGTCCGTTACTGTTGCCACTCGCTACAGAAATCTTGAGCGCTTTAAAGCAGGGTTTTTCACTATCGTTGAATCTCAGCTCCGCGTTACGATCATTAAATTGCTTTCTGCGTCGTTGCCAGGAATGATCTTATTTTCCGCACCTCGGGGTGTTCTGCAGTTCATTCGTACGTGGCCTTCAGCTCCGCAGTTCCAGCACTTTGGTTTATTGTCACTCCTTTTCCATTTCATGGCATTTAATTGTCTGTTTATAGCGTCCGTCTTATTTTCCCTGATCCGGAGTGTTCGGGAGTTACTTAGCATGTGTCCTACATCACCGCAGTTCCAGCACTTTACGGTCGGTTTCTTATTATTAATATACCGTTGCAAGGCATTCACTTTTCTGGATAAATCATCTAAACGAGCCATCAACTGATCCACTGGCTCATGGACTCGCACAGCTCTGACTGGATGGTGACCTCTACGAATTGCTTGCTCAGCTACCTCGAATTTCATGGCGTACACCAGAGCACTTTTTAAGTCCTTCACATCAGCCATTCGCAGTGCTTTCTGTATTTCAGGATCCTGGATGCCGTCGATGAAGTATTGCAGGGACAGGATTTCTCTTGTTTCTGTCGGGCACTCCGAAAAGGCGAGGTGGGCACTCAAAAAAAGGCGAGGTGGGCACTCCAAAAAGGCGAAAAGGCGAGTTCCTGGAGTGTTTCCGTAGGCTTCTGTTGACGGAATTTTAACTGAAGCCTGCTGTAATCTTTTAAACACTTCTCTCCAAAGCGACGGACAGAGCTTCGAAATCTAGCCTTTTGTTTTCGGGAAGAGTCTGATGAATATCCGCTGCGTCTGGTGTCAGAGAAGCGAGAAGATGACAGGCCTTAGCTTGGGAATCTCATCCATTTGCTTTCGCAGCTATAGGAAATTGAGCCTTATATGTCGATAGCTTCAGAGAGGGACGAGCAGGCATGGGTAAAAATTTAAACCCATCGGTATTGCTCCCTGCCGTCGCTACGAATTTCTTTAAGGTATCAACTTCTTTGGCAACCGCAGAAACTCTGTAATCGATTTGTTGTTCCACCGCAGAAACTCTCTCTTCTATTTGTTTCTTGACAGAAGAAACTTTATTTTCAACCGCGTCTATTCTCCCTTCCATAGCCTCAAATTTATAAATTTAAGGCTATGGAAGGCAGAATAGACACGAATTTATTTTCTATTATGCAAGTAATTTCCTTTTTTATTTCTTCTTGACCTGCTTTAACGGCTGTCTTCTCTTCTTTAACGGAAACTTGACCAGCTTCCATCTTTTTCTTGGCCAGCTTTAATTTCTTCTTTAAATGCAGAAAAGACTGCCATAAATTGTCTTAATTATTCTTCCAACGCTCGTGTAATTGGCATTCAAAAACCACACTCCTGACACCAAAAATTGTTGCATGCGTACGGGTTCGTTATGGATTGAATACACAAGTCGATAAAAAGTTAACAAAAATTTATTCTTTCCACAAGAAATAAATCAAAATGCTGAGATATTTCTTCAGAGATATTCGTGCAATATCACAATATCTCAAACGTTTAACAGAATTCAATAGAAAACAGATAAAGTTAATCCTATCTCCCAGGGAAATTGCTACAATCAATCACAGCATTAATTAAATAAACAGTTCGCTTAAAACAGCTACAACTACACAACTACAAGTAAACTGAGGAGTTTCAATTCGGCTTTTATAAGCTTTTTAATTATTTACTAGAACATTCTGGTAAAACCTCGATTTTTCTCGGTTTTTGTGATGGTAACAGCAGTTACGAGATATTTATTTATTAAATATTAAATGGATGCAAATTAATACGAAATCCGTAACATTATTTTATTTTATGGGGAAATCTCCTGTGAGAGATATTCGACTGTAATTCAAAGTTTTCAGTATACAAGTTGTATATTTTTAGTATTTAAATTTAAATTATTCTAACATGTACTTAACCTCAAAATCGTATTCAAATTCTTCTTTTAAAATCTGAAATTTACTAATCTAAAATATTTAAAAAAAATTTTATAGCTACAGTGGAACAGGTCCTTCCTTCGCATAGTAAACTGTAGGTATTGATAATTTTTTAAAAATATTTTTTAACTTTCTGTATGAGGCTGTTTACTTAAGACGTCAACTAAATTAGAAGAGAATCCTGGTCGCTGCATAATATCATGCCAAAGTTACACGTCTTCTCCAAAAGTCCTCGATAAACAAATTAATCCAATTAAATTAAGTATCACCGATTCATTTCAGGAATTTAGCTCTATTTAGTCAATTCTTTTTCAAAATTTTCTTTTAAAAAAGAACTTCATTTCTCTTTTTAAACATGATTGATGTTATCCCTCTGGAGCTCTCATTTACGCAATTAGCTTTCCTTTTAGTGTTACAGGCTTTTTACAAAATGCAAAGCCTTTAACACCAGTTCCGCATTACTATCTGATCTAAGAGACTTGAAAACAAACATAATATAATTTAGAATTCCATTCATGTGTAGGAAGCTTTGGAAAGAATAAATAAATCCGAAAGTAATCGTCTGCCAGAATTATAATTCTCCACGCTTCGCCCAGCGCCATCTGTCGATAGTTGAAAAAGGCATTTGGATCTGCGGTAATGTAGCTTTAATCGCGAAATATATCGTTTTTTAAGAAAAAGAATTAAGCCGCTCGTGAGGACGACGAAAAAAGAATGTTATAGAAAGAGAGATTATTTTCCTTTATGTAGAGCGATGTTTCAAAGCTGACAGTTTGAATGGAAAGATGGCAGCTGTGTCGGCTGTCGGTTTAAGAACGCACGCCGTGATAAATTTTCGAAATATTTTTCAGTCTCTTATAATCTTTGTTACTACGTTCCAAAATTGTGAAGTTGAGTTGATTTATTGCGAATCAAACGCGAAATGGGAAACGAGATAGGACCTTTCGTGTTTTTCTCCATCTTTTAAGGTTAATGCATGGTGGAATTCTTTTCATTTTTGAAGATTGAGTTTTGTACAATCTGGGTGGCAATAGCAGCCGCCGAGTCAGCTAATTTTAAATATATGTAACAATGTATAATGCCAAATGGAATGACTATTACATAAGAAGATAACTTATTTCGTAATGTTAAACGTGAATTATATCAATTATATTTTAATATTATAATGTGCTATAATTCAATTTTTGGAAACGCTTAGAATTGATTAGAATATGTTTAGTAGATTTAAAGTTTCTTACAAATAAAGAATTTTTTTGGTTTTTGCATGTGGAATTTTAATATCAAACAGCAGATTTTGCGGGAAAAAATAAATTCAAGAGAAATTGTAAATTTTTAATTAATTAGTGAAAAATGTGATTAACATCATATATATTCGAATGGTTATGAAAAGTTTCTATGCTTTAAATTATGGAGAAATGGCTTGTTAGTGAAGCAGCACAATTTGACGTAACAAATGTAATACCTCAGATCTCGATTTGAGGACCTACTTTTTTGAAAAAGGACATATATTAATAGTCGTATGTTTAATTATTGTATATGTTTAATTATTGGTTGGTTTGTTTAATTATTCTGTTGTTACTTAAATTACTAAAAATTCATGTACTTAATTAATCTTGTTTAATTATTTTATTTTACTAAATAAGACCGTTTACTGCTGGTATTTATAGTCTTAGCTGCAAATTTTAGATAACAACTAATATTTTTTCTTTCACCGAAGCAGCAAAATCAGAGGTGATACAACGTTATTTTACGAATAACTACGGATAATGATTTTATTTTGTTTTATCTGTTAATTAAACTTCTGAAGATTCTGTTAATTCTATTTGAAAAAAAAATCGGAGAAAATTCTTTATCGCTACATTCTTACTCACATAAAATTCTATCCTCCAAACATAAAATCAACTTTTTTTTTATCAAATATTAATCAAATTTTATAAAATGAGATTTTTGAGAATAGAATTAGTCAACCATTATTAAAATTTAATAGTGAGGAAAAACACGGAAAATAAGCAATTTTTAGCCCAAAGGGAAGTTTTGCCCAGAAGGGCTATTAATTTCTCTTTGGTATTTTGCGTTGAAAACTTAAATGCGTTGAATCACTTATTAATTTATTGTCACCAAATCATTGTCACCAAATATTAGAGCCCAGCATTATATTTAAAGAAACCAAATAATGAAGAATCTGCTGCATAAATGTACATTGCGGGGAAAAAAAAAAAAAAAAAAAAAAAAAAAAAAAAGACAGTTCTATTTCTCGCGTTCTACTGGGCCGATTGACGAAATTCAACTCATGTCTCGAAAGCGCAACTTTGGTATATATTAGATTTATCTATAGCATTATTCTAACATAGGTATTTTAACATTAAATCGGACTCTTTCTAAAATAACACGCCAATGTTTTTACATATTTCGATTCCATTATGCCAAACTGCCAAGTTTTGTAGAAATTGCACGAATAGTTTTTAAAATATTAACACTCAAAATTTTAGTTCCTTAATGTTAATTGAATTTGGTACATATTTATTATATCTTTTTTTTATTAAACTTACTTGATTCCTTCTTTTAGAATTAGAAATTTAGGTTCATTCCAAATAAAATTCACCCATTTTTTATGATTTATTTTTAGTCCAAAGGCATTTAGTCCCGAAGGACTATTACTTTCGTTTTGCGATTTTGCGTCGATTCACTCTGAATGCCCGTTTCACTTTTCAAATTGTTGCCACTAAATGTTATCACTCTGCATTAAATTTTAAAAAATGAAAAATCTGCATAAATGTATGCATGTTTCTCGCATTGTAATAAAACCTAGAGCCATCGAATTTTGACTGACGTAATCCTACTGCGAATATGGGCATCTGGAAGCCCTAATTTTGAATTTGAAATTTGCTTTATTTTTGATTTTATGTTTTGTAACATTTCAACGAATTTCTGATTAACAAACTAAATGATTTCAAAGCGAGCAATGGCAACACTGTACGAAAAAAAAAAACATTTTTATCTCCAGCGCGCGAGACGTACGGAAATTCTAAAGATATGTTCATTTTAAAATGATTTTGCGATATTGATTTTGAACTGAATTTTATGGTTTGAGTACGCAGTACATGATATTTAATAAAAAAAGGTAGCACACGAAACGTTAAAAAAACGCGCCTTTGGACGTAATTTAAAATCTGAAATCTTTCAGATTTTTTTTTAAAATTTGTATTTTTAAATAATTTTTTATATAATTTTCGAAAAACAATTTTGAGCTATAAACTATGAAATTTTTAACATCATATTAAAGCGTATTTCTAGGCACACCTGCAAAAAATTGTTTTTTTATTTACAATTTTGTGAGATATATATGAATTTACATATTGGAGCGTTTTGAAATTTGGCATCTTTTTTTTTTTTTTGAGCGATTATAATGCCAAATGTGGTTCATGGATTTTTGTTACAATGATATGCCGCAGCTGTTTTTAATCTTAAATTTCAAATAAATTTTTACGCAGAATTAATTATATGGAATTTTTCCCCTTAGTGATGCGTAATAAATATTTAGTAATACTATATGAAAAGCTACTTTTTTAAATTATAGGTGATTTTGTTCATATTTTTAATTTTTTAAAAAATTTCTTTCTTTTTTCATTTTTTTTTAAATATTTGTAATAGTAAGATTTTACATTTGCCGTGTTATCGTCTGCTAGTTTACTTTAACTTCATTTAAATCGAATTGTCTAAAGCTGAAAACTTTCGTTTGGTGTTTTATGAATTATTTTATTTCTTTGTCATTTAGCAAAAAAGCTTTTAATTAAAATATTTATCCTTTGGACTTTGCTTTAAACTTTATTTATAGTTAAAATGACTAGAAAATGAAAAGCTGTCTTCAGCTGAAGCGCAACTGATGTAATTGATATTTTAAAAAAATTAACAAGAATGCAAAATTTATGGAAGTGTAACAATCGAAAAATCTTAATTTTTTTGTGTGAACACTGAAAGTAAATGTAGAAGAAAAGAGGAAAGTTAGAAAAGTAAGCAAAAATTTGAAGGGGAATTTGAGGAAATGCTAAGATGTTTCGAAAATTTGGATGCTTTTGAATATACTTTCAGAATACTTCGAGGAATTTGGGTGTTCAAAGAGAAAGCACTTGGACGTGTAACATCAGCAAATACCATCAATTGAGCTTCTGCTGACGGAAAAGGCAAAAATGATATCATTGCAGATTAACGCGAAGAGCTACTGGTTTTCGACTATATGGTTGGTATAAATTTAAATTACATTACAGAACATCATATCGTATCATAAACGGAGAATCCCATGATTTCGCAGTCGAATTATTTGAAGATTCAGAATCCAGTGATGTATATGGATGTCATCTAAAGACGTTTTCCCTCTTGATGAAACCAGTCTTTCCTTTCATCTCATGTCTTCAAAATGCCTAGCCTCTAAAGACTGATAAAGGTTCTGACCAAATACTGATGAAATGGATTAAATTGGATTATTAAGTTAGGCAAAGCGGGGCTATCTGCCTAAAAGGAGGGATGCCTTTGTGAAGAACTTTCTAAGGGAACCAGCTCGTATGCACGTTATACATGAGAGAAACCACGAAAACGCCCATGCAACCAGCACGTTCGCCGGGATACGAACCCTGGAGCGAACTACCGGTGTTCAGTGACTTTGTCGCTCTGCCGTTTGTGGGTCGTTATGAAATGGAAGGCGATAACTTTATTTAAAGTGAATGTCAGAAATACCAAGATGTTTCAAAAAGTTGGATGCTTTTTAATATATTTTCAGAATGCCTGAAGAAAAAGAGCAAGACATTAAGAAGAAAAAATAAAGTTTTGCATAAAATTTAGCACTTTTTTTTTAATTTAAAATTTTTTTAATCTTACGATGTTTGATTTTTGTGATTTAAAAAACAAAATATTTGACTAAAATATGAATAGCGTTTTAAGAAACTAAATGTAGGATGATAAAATTGTGTAAAGCAATGGGCACAATGATAAAACTGTTTAAAGCAATGTATGAATGTTCTAAGTTAAAATGTTGGTTATATTTCTTTATTTTTATACCGCCTGCTTCACCTCTCAATGGACATTCTAGATCAGTCATGTTATCCTGATCGTTGCACCAGCAGCCTGAGTCGGTTACATATCTCTCTTATTTATAAATAAGTAAAATAAAATTCTGGAAAATTTTTATATTAATAAATATATTTAAAATGCGCGGTACGAATGAACCATTACCACTTCTCCTTTCCGTTTTCTCACTAGGATACAATACAATTTGAGAGTATTTAAGTCGACGGTTTTGGATTGTAAGATAGAGAATGTTTTTCCTCTCGAGGGCACATTACTAGATTTTGCCAGCTCTGGTAAGACTGGAATTTTTCCGCTTGCGTTATTGCAGCCAACATTTAAATTGTTACGCCGGTGAGAGGTATTAGTAAACTTCGCGTTAAATTAATTGTGTAGTCTTTGGCTGCCTTAACTTTTATATGGATTGTTACTTAAAGTTATATCGCCACAAGTGGTGGTTGTTTTTTTAAGCACGAGACGTGCGTTTTTGTTAAATATCTGATTTAATAAAAAGGTTGTTTTAAATCTTTACAAGACTCTGTTGTTCCTTCAGACGAAGCGATAATTCGCTCCAAGTCTATTAGAAGTTTGATACTAATGTTGACAAAGCAATTCAAACTCTAAAGGTTAATAAAAGAAAATTCTTATTCGTTTATAATAATTCAACCATCTGGGTGCTTATCCCGCGATTTCTCAAATGCAACTCAAATGTAGCAAAATTTGCTCATCTCGCCATTTTCGGGGGCATGTGTTTTTCTTCCTTTATTATAAGGAGCGGATCCCGCCTTTTCACAGTTTAACCAGCGGAATAAATTATATACAATATTAGACGTTTAGTTTAGATTTTGACCAACATATGTCTTTAGTTGTCTACTAAATTGCGGCATTTGAAGGTACTTGGTAGTTACAGCTCTAACTTCACTATGTTTGCCGCCTTTTTCTAATTAGAAATGGCGCAGCGATTGATGAAAGAAAGACGCAAATGGGAGAAATGAAAGATGCAAGAAAAGATGCAAGTGGAAAAAAGAATGCAAAGATGCAAAGAAATACGAATCTAGTGCAAATTCTGCGAAGTTCGACTTTGCCTTGAACCTTGTCATACTAAACTGCATTTCTAAGGTATTTTTTCTCAGTGCATTATATTTTCTTAAGTTTTATGCATTTTACTTTTTTATATTATGTAATAAATAGAAATTAACTGTAATTCAATTGAAATTTATTAAAAAACATTTTTTATGGGGATAACATCTGAAATTGGTTTTTCTGACAGCTTAGTTTCTCATGATAAAAATCTGTATAAAAAATCTTTTATAGAAAGAAAAAATCTGATGTGTACACCACATGACTTCCTTATACGGAATATTAAATTATACGCAATTTTCCTGCATTTCATTTAAACATATGAAATAACAGTTAACGAATTTGGAATTAAATCTACTTTGTCGATAGCGCATAAGCCACAATTAAATAAATGCACTCCTTATAGTTCATTATATTTACTTACCATAGCCACACTTCTGCGCTAAGTTCACTTAACAGCGTTACATCTCATTCATTTTACAACACAGCGTGAACAAAAATTACAGCATCTGAAGAATTACCACAAGTTCTATTCAACTACTATAATACATCTAAAACTATAACAGAAATTAAACAAATAAAAAAGAAACAGTTTTTCACAGACGATTCAGCGGCGCTTATCTAAGGCGCATGCGCTACTAATTAATTCAGTTTTCACTTCGCGGTAAGGCAAAAATACATAAAAATTCAAGATATTTTCATTAAAAACTGAAAGTTGTAGAAAAACATAAAACACCAAGTACAGTTAAAACAATTAAAAAAAAACAATTTTTACGCAAAAATCAGCTAATAACTTAAATGATAATTCCAGAATAAATCAAGTATAATTTAATTCGCAATAATAAAAGCAGATGTTACTTTGTTGTTGCTAAGCTTAGTTTCTCTAGATTGGCAACAAATCCACTATTCTGCTAAGCATCAAAAGTAAAAAAATATGTCCGCTGTCATAATCAAAAATAATTTAACTTAAAAAACTTTCAAATTGTTGATAATTCCATAATTATTGCATGCAGGTTAACAAAGGGCATAAAAACTTAACCGAAAGATAAAAACAACACAATTCAATCATTTTTGAAGAAAAAAATGCAGAATTTACAAATTTACAAGACTAAAGAAACTGAGTTCACTGAGCCGAGTAACAGAGTGGATATATACATATATATATTTACATACATTTGATGCGGCCGATTGCAACCAAAATACGAGATGCACATGTACATGCTATAGCAACCCTATATACAAAATTTCAACCTTCTGAGGCTACTCGTTTTTGAGTTATGCGAGATACATACATGCATGCATACATACATACATACATACATACATACATACATACATACATACATACATACATACAAAAGTACGCACAGACGCTACGAAAAAAGTCTCTTCAGAATCCATTTTAAATCAGTTTTATAATTTTTTAAGGGGGAAAAGAGTCCTTTATTCCGTTCTTACGTGCGAATGTCACTCAAAAACATCATTAAATTGCATTCGATAGAGGTCAAAATAGAATTTTCGTTGAAATATGATGCCCAAATTTTTTCGCGATTACAATACTTCCTTTTTTACTTCGCACAAGGAAGTAAAAATGCATATTTCAATTCTCCAATATATATAGATTTAAAATATACCAAAAAATGTTTTTTAAAGCGATTTCGGTTCACAAATGAAGCAGTCAGCGGGTTAATAGAAGAAAATTCTTAAAATTCATTAAAATTCTTATTCATTTATAATAATTCAAATATGTTAGAGTTTGGATAATTTTTACCTACTACCCAAAAATTAAATGTATGTTGGTACTCACATTAGTGAAGTGGATGAGTCTGCCCCAATTCTTGTTGAGTTGTTTTGTATTTGGATGAGTGCTGATAAGCTTATGTTAAAAAGTAACTTCCGGTATAAAAGTAATATTTGGGGTAAGATCGGCATATACATGAAGTCAATTTTAGTACCTCATTTTTATCTGAATTGGTAATAAATTCATAAAGACGCTTAAATTATCTGGATTTCGAACTGTTGTAACTATCCCTATCTTAGGCAAATACTTAGATGCAAAAGGAATTCTTATTTTTTACAACACAATTGTACAGTTCGTTACATTCCGTTTTCTTTGAAAATGAGCCTAGCGGCGCCAGATATGCACACAAAAGATGACGAAAAAAGTGGCTTTAAATCATTCTTTTGTTGCTAAGACTGGGAAGTCCATAGGCCTGTGATTAACCGGTGATAAATTTGATAAAATGTCGGTCGCGGGACAAAAAACTTCATAACTTCCTTATACAGAATATTAAATTATACGCATTTTTTCCTGCATTTTATTTAAACTTATTTTCTCGAATTTCCTTAGAGACACATTTCTCATTCAATTAATTCAGTTTTCACTTCGCAACAAGGCAAAAATACATAAAGCCTCAAAATATCTTTATTAAAAATTGAAAAATATAGAAAAATATAAAACATAAATACAGCTAAAACAATTTAAAGAACAATTTTTACAATTAAAATTAGCTTCTAAAGACAAGCAATTCGGCCAGCGGGCAAGAAAGCAGATTTTTCGGTGCATAAAACTGAAAGTTTACTTTTGGTCTCACTCGGCAAAAAGACACTGAAGGCGTAGATATTGACTTAATTTGTGGTGGACGCTATGCTGAGTGAATATATAAAATATTTTAATAACTTAAATGATAATTTCAGAATGGATTAAGCATTAATTCGCAATAATAAAAGAAGACGCTATCTTTGCTGTTGCGAAGCTTAGTTTCTCTAGATTGGCAACAAATCCACTACTCTGCTAAGTTTCAAATATAAACAAATATAGCTGCTATGGTAAAAATTAGACTTAGCAGCACTTAAACAACTTTTAAATTGTTGATAATTCTATAAATATTGCACTCAGGTTAACTACAGGCATAAAAACGTAACCAGAAAGTAAGAACAACATAATTCAATCATTTTTGAAGCAAAAGATGCCCAATTTACCAACACATAAGAACAAAAAAAAAAAAAAAAAAAAAAAAAAAAAAAAAAAAAAAAAACAACACCCAAA